>SCDZ01000255.1:0-186660 GCA_004143845.1 Drosophila lacertosa | reverse complement strand
AAAAAAAAAAAAATTATCCATAGCTTAAAACTAAGTCAAAACTGTGTCAAAGACAAATAAATTTCATTAGGTAAATTTTTAGCTTGTTGTTCGTACTTAGGATTAATAATAAAATAGCCATTTTTAGTTTTATTATAGTCCAACTATTTTTTGTTTTTGTCTTAGTTCCGCTTATAATTAATATTAGTTTATGATTCAGCAATTCAAATTAATTTTTTTGTTTTATTTTTCTGCTTTTTTTGGGCAGAAAATGTTTTAAGCATTTAAGGCTAGAGTTTTGACTTTATAAAGCATATATATTTTTGATCAGAAAGTGAAGTTATTTAAATATTGCTGCTGACTTTCAATAATTTTTTCTAGTCTTTAAATACATATCCTTAATATACTTTTTAGCTGTTTTATAAAATTAATATGACTTTAAATTAAAAGAATTTTTTTTTGTTTTAATAATTCTCAGCTTATTTGCTTATATGTTTATTCATGTTCAAAATCTGAACTCTCAAGCTTTCATTATTCCTACAATAATATGCTTTATACTTTATACTATTAATGGTCTATATTTATATATATGTATATAATATAATCTTTTAGGATCACAAATAAGTGATCAATAATTATTTTGTTCTGCTTCGAAGACTTTACTTGAATTATATTATAATAATATTATTATAATAATTTTTTCACACTGATCGCATTTTTTTGGTTGCATATAAAACTAGCTTAATTTAAATGCTTTTCTGTGGAAAAACATATTTAATATTTGATCTCAAACTTATCTAACTATATAATCATGGCAAATATTTAGCATTATACTATGCCCAACTTCTATATATATTTTTTTTTCTTTTCTTATATTTATATATATATACCTACATTCCCTAATATTTGCTAATCGTAAACTAAGCTTCTTAAATTAAACAAAATCAACCAAATTGAGTTTTCAAGCGATCAATTTAAGCGAATTTTGCAATGTCAGTTGGTTTATTTTCAAGTTTGCAGTCCCTGCTGACATATGTATATATAAATATATGTATATATGTATATATATACAAACACATGTGACGATCTTAAAGTTTCTAACCCTGACTGGCCAATTAATAAGAAATATATTTTTGCGTCTCGCTCGCTTTGCGAGGCTATAAAGAAAAGCATAATGAAATATGTGTGTGTGTATCTGTGTGTGTGTGTGTGTATCTGTGTGTGACAAAACTGTGGAATCCAGTTAGTCAGCTGGCCACATGGAACAGTCTAAGGGGTTGTCAGCTTTGTTGTTGTTGTATTTCATTCCTTCGAGTCGAAATGTCTGCGTGCACTTAATAAAATAGGATTAACATTTTATAGTTGCATTGTGTGTGTGTGTGTGTGTGTGTGTTTCTGTGTGTGTATAAAATTTCGACAACTGCGCATTTCTGTATTTTCATAATCATGTACTTTGTGCCACACATAAAACACAACCAGTTATTGAAATGATGACAGCTGCGAGAACTGATAAAGAAAAAGGCGCCGCCTTTAAAAATAAGTCCTGCGAATTTAAAAAAAATATTGTTAAATATGCAAAATCAAAAAATCTATTCAATCTAAAAGGTTCTTTAAAAAACACTTCTAATGGAAATAAATATGAACTTGTTCCAATTCTGGTTCAAACCCGGTTCAAACCCCGTTCAAGTGCTTTGTTAAATATCATAATTTGAGATAAGAATAAAAAGTGTTTTAAGAACAGAATAAAAATATATATAAAAACACATTTTGTTGGCTAAAATTTAAAATTTGAATTGAAACTAGTTGACAAACAGTTGGAAAGAGGTTCAGTGTCGAGGTTCAGCACGTTTAAAACCGGTTCAAATGATTCTTTTAATATTATAATTTGAGATAGGCAAAAAGGGTGATAAGAAAAAAACCATACAAAATATAAAAATATTTTTTATTGTAAACCGGTTCGCAAATAGTTGGAAAGTGGTTCAAAGAAACTATCCCTTTTTGAGATTAAAATGCAAAGCGTAATAAGAAAAGGAGTATACTAAATATAAAAATAAATTTGGTTAATTAATTTTTTAACCATATTTTTAACTGGTACCAAAATAGTTAAAACAAATACGGAAAATTGTTGTCAAGAATTTTAAAATTACCAAATTTGAACTCGTTTGACTAATGTCATAATTTAAGATCGAAAAGAAAAGTGTTTGAGTGCATGCGCGTGCTTTGAGCAGCCTAAGTATCTTCCCATGGATGTGCATCCATGAGATACTTGAATGCCATTCGGGCATAACTTATGCATCAACGCGTACAATTTCGGGCATAAATCGCTGCGCTGTCACCCAGCTAACTTGGCTTTTGTCATCATCATCCTCGACTCCGTCATCCATCCATCCATCCATCCAATCGGAGTCGCATCGGGTCTCCCAGCTAGCTACACAAAACTTTTGATATCTTCTACCCGTCACAGTTTTTTTGTTGTTGTTGTTGTTGTCTCTCTTTTGTTTTTTTGTGTTTGGTCCGTCGTTAAAATATTTTTTGGGTGTGTTCTGTATTTTTAATAGCGCTACGAGCCGCGTGCGCATTGCCACTTCCTTTCATATCACACACACACGCACACCCGCACACACACACACATATTCACATGCATACTTTGATTCCCCTACACTCTTGTTGGCTTGTTTAATTTCTTTCGAATTTGTCAAAAAGTAACATGATTTCAGTTTTTACTCACTCGAAAATCTGTTCGTGCATTAGACGCGTTTCTCAGTTCCTCTAATCCGGCGTGCGACTCACTTTGAATTATTAAAAAAAAAAACAAAAAATAAAAAACCTAATCTTGATTGTATAGTTTATAATATCTCTCCTCGTTGCGATCGCACGAACTCTTCTGTTCAGTCCTCTCAGGTATGCGAGGCATTTCGTCAGATCTAATATATATGTATATATATATAATATAACTCCCCCACCTTGAGAAGTGCACATAAATCTGCGCTTCTCTCTTCTTTTTATTTTGGTTTCTTTTTTGCTTCTCCTTTGCTCATTTTTAATTTTAGTCTCAATTTTAGGATTAAAAATGTCGTCAGCATTTTTTAAGCTGAATTCAGTTCTCGCATTTGGCATTGATTTAATAAAATACACACCCAATCAATATATATATATAAATTTGTATATATACAGATGTATCTCAATTTATTCAGTTTGTCAGTTGATTTGGGTTTGTCGATAGCGGAGTTGGCCGCTATTTATCATTTGATTAGAACTTAGTTTAACTGATTCCAGCTTAAATCAGCTGTGACTTAAGTTTGTCTCACTCGAAAAGGCATTGAGTAGAAATAAGTTGCCCCTGATCAGTCACCCACCTATTGCAGTCGCAGTCAAATCAACTAATAGCAAAAACAACAACAGCAAAAAAAAAAATAATAATTTATTAAAATTTAAAGCGCATGACTTTCAGAGCAAATGGCACAGAAACAACAACAACAACAACAGCTAGAACAACTAGCAAAATAAATTGCTATGATTCATGCGTCACACTTGCGCATAATAACTGGGAGAGGGCTAAAAAAAAAAACGGAACACTGCCAAACACACAAATTGATTTCCAAAAGTTAAAACAATATTCGACTAAAAGTTAACCGTACATAAATATAAGCTAAAGGTTTTAATTTTAAACCAAGACATTGTTCATTTGTGTTCATTTAACAGGAACTAAATCTTTAAATGAACTCCAAAGTCAAACTGAACGTAATTCGTTCAGTTAGTTCCTTAAACTAACTCAGTTCTTTTAAAATTAATAAAAAAATGGTCACTCTACATGCAAAAACTGTTGAAAGGAAGTTTTAAGCAGCGATTTAAATGAATAAATATAACAGGAAATCCCTAAAGGTTTAATTTAAGATGATCCTGCTTAGTCTAGCATACCCTATTGTATAGAAACTAAAGGAGCTCAAAACTAAAGCAAAGCAAAATCAAAGCAAAAAAAAAAACCAGCGGCAATTGGAAAGAAAGAAACGCAAGGCGCAAGACGCCGACGCAGATGCCGACGCAGGCGCAGGCGCAGACGCCGACGCCGACGCAGGCGCAGACAGAGATAGAGATAGAGGCAGAAACGCAGTTGACGTTGGCGTTTGGCATCAGCTGCTGCTGTTTGGCAGTTGCCCAGTTGTGTCAGCTCGGCTTTTGGGTAACTTGTGTAGATTGGTTGGTTGCGCCTGCCCCTTGTGGCAGATTGTTGTTGCCAGGCGGCGGTCGCGGCGGCTGCGGCTAGATTCTAGATACTTTTTGGTGGGCACCTCTCCAGGTGTGCGCCACAAAAATGCTGCAAGCTGTGTGTCCCAAAAAATAAAAAAAAAAACCAAAAACTCGCGCAATTTGTTGCATGTTGTTCGAGGTGTTTTTGTTAAGGTATTTGTCTATTTCTTATTTTATTTTTATTTTTTTTTTGCTGTTCAAATTTTTGTTGAATTTGGATTTCCAGACCAACGGAGCGCGCCAATGGCAATGTGTGGCAGCCTGGAAATAAGTCAAGAATCGGGCCGAAAACAGAAACAGAACGCGCTGATTGTCTAATGACAACTTAATTGAGGCTATCTATCAACGGGTATTTTAGTTTAGTCAAGTTTAAAGTGAAGCCCCCCATTTGTAAAGCCCTCATAAACGATGCAATTAGCAATTAAATTTCCGTTGAACTAATGCCCACGAAAGTCTTTTCGACTTATTTGTCAATTACAATTACGACTCTGGTTTTGGCCACCTATCCATAGATAAATACAATTATGTAGTCGTAGCTTTATTTGTTGACCGTAAAATGGAAAAAATGAAAAACCGAAAATCACTCGCATGACTTTAATTACAATTTAATATTTATTTAGTTCGATAAGCGACACAATTATTGTATAACAAAAGATATGACTACACCTAGTCACACACACACGCACACACACACACGCACACCCTTGTTGATTGTTGTTGTTCAAATTTATTTAACAACAAGTCGCTGATACCAAGAAGAAGTTCTGTTTTTTCTGGCTAATTAAAATTTAAACCTTGTTTATATTTAAATGCAATTTAAAAGCAGCAGTAGAGGAAAAGACTGATAAAAGCTTGGTTACCCTGTAAAAAGCTTACCCTTACTTTATCCATTTAATATAAACATATATCTTAAAACCTACCCAAGCATAAAACCCATTTAAAGAGTATTTAAAAAGCCATGATAAACATTTGCCAAAGGGGTGCGTTGTCTTCTTCTTCTTCTTCTTCTTCTTCTTTGTTGGGTGTCATTTTATCAGCTCGACGCAATTGCCTAGAATTAGTTAACGCAATTTGTTGTTGTTGTTGTTGTTGCTGCACATAATTAAACAATTTGTATTTTATGCCATTTGAGGGCGCGCATTTAAATTAATTTCTCTTTGGCTTTTAGCCGCCGCCGCCGTCGCCTGATAAGCCATAAAAAACACGCCTAAATCAACAATTAAATTGCGATTGCAAAAGACACAAAAAACAGCAAATAATTGTATGTACATTTACGTGTAGATACAAAAAGTATCTGTAAGATACATTTGCAACACGAATTTGGTTCAGAGATTAACAGCGGCAGCTGCAACTGCGACTTGTTGCAGTCACAGTTGCCACAATGTGTTGCCGCATGCGAAATGCGCATTAAAAAAGGCAAAATTCAAGGATTTGATATTTGAATAGAAAACTGAGAGAAAAGACAAAAATGCGTACGTGCAAAGTCATAAAGAACAATAATAAGAACAACAACAATTGATGGTCGTCACAGGGGTCGAACAACGTGAGAGCAACAACAACAACAACAACAGTGCAAAGGCCATTTTCCAGCAAAAGAAAAGATACAAAAATACATATACTGAGGATTGTGTGTGTGCGTGTGTTTGTGTGTGTTTGTGTGTGCAAATTGTGCGTGGCTACTTTTTCATTAAATTAAGTCTCAACCTAATGCAGTCAACTTGCATTTCAATTTATCCAAAGGAAAAAAAAATACAATAAATATATAAAGAAAATTATTAAAATAAAATCAGTTACTAAAAAAAGATATTAAATTAATTATTTGTTAAAGCAAATAAAACTTTTAATATTTATTTGTATAAAAAGAAAGAGTTTTGTACTATAAATATTTAGATAAAAATAAAATCATATAATAAAAGATACTAAAAAAATATATTAAGAAAGTTTAAGAGTTTTAAATTAATTATATGTTCAAGCAAAAAAAGGTTTTAAAATTTATTTGTATATAAAGAGTTTTTTACCATAAATATTTAGATATGCAATTTCAGTTTATTCTCTTTAGATTGTTTATCAGAGTGTATTTTTGTCTAGAGTCTAATAACAAGCTTCGTTTAAACACTATATTTATATAAAGAGAGATTGAATGCGAACTCCAGACATTAAGTTTGTGTTGGCTGCTTACTAATTGAAGCAGTTCGATCTTTGAGACACACACACACACACACATAAGAAAGTGTGCTGTGTGTGCACATTAAGATCAGATACAAAGATACATTATCTGAGCTGAGCAACGTCTTCGCTTTGTAGGCGGCGTTTGGCGCAATTAAAACGCTTAAAGCTAAGCAACAGAAAGTCAGATAGACAGTCAGTCAAACAGTCAGTCAGCTCTCGTATGCTACTTAAAGATACATGCCACACACACACATTCACACACACACACGCACACCCAGAGTTGATTCAATGCTGATCGGCCTGGGTGTAGAGTTTGATCTGACTTCAGACTGTGTGTGTGTGTGTGTGTTCGGGTAATGTATAGATATAAATAAGCGATACGTGTAATTCGGGTCACTAACCGTTAACAATAAATTTCATTTGTTTAAGAAAAGTACGCCAGCGGCCAAAAGGGGCGGGGCCGGGGGACAGGGGGGGGGAGTAAAGAGAGAGACACTGTAAGAAATTGACATCTGATCATTTGTAATTATTATTGCGCATTGCGAGACATGAGACATGGCAGCCACTGGGCGTGGTTACGCGAGTGTATCTCACTCTGTGTATTTGTATCTTTATGTAGCATTGGCTGGCCAATTCAAATGGGGTATCGAGTATTGAGTAGCTGGTTGGCTGATATACTTGTTTAATGACTGCATTCTTAACACACACACACACACACACACACACAAAATAAAGTCGCTCTCGAAGTAATCATAATTTACATGGAGCCACAAAAAAGTTCACTGAACTTGTTCAATCAATCTTAGATTCGGCGCATGGAACAATTAATGCCAAAATAAAATACAAAAAAAATAACCAAAAATAACTCAACTCTGTAACCACATGGCTGTGGGCGGGGGGGGGGGGCGGGGCCGCGGCTTGGCGGAGGTGGGGGGAGATTGAATATGAGGCTTTCTTTCTTTTGATTTGTAAGTAGTTTCGGCATCGTCGTCGTCTACTTGAAGCGTTTCAGTTTTCGTTACTTAAGTCCAAGTTAAATGGAACCACAAATTATTCGAACGCCTTCAAGTGCTACACACAAACACACAAACACACATATACACACACTTATATATATTTAACCCTATGAAGCAGAAGTCTAAAGTATAAAGTCGTAGCGTAATCATGACTTGATGCGATTATAAAATGCTGCCCCAAAAGTATTTGGGCATTGCTCAATGCCAGTATAAAAAGAAATTAGATACACACACACACACACACATACACATGCGTATCTGTAACCCAAGTAACAACAACAACAACAATAAGTTTCAATATTCAAATGAAAAAATGACTAACGAAATTTTTGGTTGCGTTCTCAGTGCTTAGAATTGTCGAGCGAGTGAAATGCTTAAAGAAATGTTAACCCACATCAAAAAATATCTCAACTTAACACACACACACACACACACACACAGACACAGACACACATTCTCTCAAGTTATAAACAATTAAAGAAACTTTTGTGTATAGAAATTCAAAAGTGGCAGCTAACGAAAAATGTTCAAATGCCAGTCAGCAATTGGTGGCAACTGCGATGGGAGGAGGAGGAGCAGGAGGGGGGAGGGGGAGGGGGGTTTAACCGAAATGAGTTATGCTGTGTGTTGTGTGGGTGTTGCTGACAATGAGCCTGGCCCCGTGCCTTAAACCAAACTTTCCAACGAAACGAAACTAACTCAAAAACTAGTCAACTAAAATGTTTCTATGGCAACAAATATAATTTTTTTTTTTTTCAAAAGTACAATAGAAATATCGCAGCGAAAGTTCTTTAAGCAGACAATTTAATAATAGTTTTCGAAAGCAATTTCGCTAGTCAGTCCATTGATTTAATGGATCATTTTCATGACAAATCAATTGCAGATGTCTTGCAACTTAATTTACAAGACAACAACAATTGTCATATTGTTGCGAGGGCTGTACATTGAGTTCTGTGTAATGAACTTGTCAAACGGCCATGTTTAGAAAGAAAGTCACAGACAGTACAATGAATGTTTTCTTTGCTGTTGTTGTTTTGTTTTGAATGCGAGTACGAGTCTTAGCCACATAATGACTATTCAAATGCGAGCTGCTCCATTTGTTTCCAGGCCGATTGAGATGGCGATAGCAATAGAAATACTCGCATAGGTAATCCATTTGGCTTGCCGATATCTCTCTGCAGCTGTCACAGCAGAGACACACCAAAGACACGGCACAGTCTGCTCGAAAAGTATGCGCGCACTTGGGCCCCAAACACTCAGCCAGCTGCGCCCGAAAGCGTAAACTCCCCTCCCCCCCTTTCGCCTTTTCCACCCCCCTTCCCCTTCTGCCTTGCACGCGCTGCCTTGTGGGCTGACTAATGAAACACAACCCAATAATTTAGTAAGTTTTACCTACGCATGCGCAATTCAACTTACACACAGAGTCGATGCCTCAACAATTGTCACAGACTTTGAACAAAAAAAAAAAAAAAAAAAATCATGTATAAAAACAACAACACAAACACAGCGAACAGAAAAGAATTACTTGGTCTTAGTAGGCGACCTTTAAACACTCTTAATTTCCATTCAAAACAACATTACTTTAAAGCTGATTTTAAGTGGAAACTTCTCTTATCTTATTCCACTTCCATTTATTCTTTTATCTTATAACTTAAGTGGGAAGTTCTCTTATATTTACTTCGAAGAAGAAAACAAAGTTAGCACATTTTAAGTTCATTTAGTTTAAGTGTATTAACAAATAGAAAAATATTTTTTATAAATTTAATTATCAAGTCAAGTTTGTATCTTAAAAATAGTTTTTTTTTTTTTATTTTTAAAAAGTTTTTAAATATATCTTCCAATTTTGAATGATTTCTTTAATATAACGCCTTAATTATTATTACATTAAACGATCGAAATTTTGTCTATTAATTAAACAAATTAATTAAATAAATTGTATAGCAAAACTTAGATTCTGTAAGTTTGATTGAGTGATTTTAATATATTAATAATATTTTATTAAGTTAATAGGCTTCGTTTAGAATTAAAATAGAATTGAATACTGTCAACAAAGTTTTTCTTTATTCCTTTTAGTTTTAAAATAAATAAGTCTCTTTTCTCTATATAAGATGTTATCCCAGTATAATCAGTAATCCAGCAGTAATCAGTACTCATATAGTAATGCATACTAAAGTATGCAAATAATTAATATTTTATTCAATTAATTTTTTTAGATAAAGAAACATTAAGATATTATTTCAAACATTTTTGTCTGCAGCTGTCTAAAGAAATTTAACAAATGTCTTTAAAATATATATAAAAATCTTATAAAAATATATTTATGTTAAAGCTCCTAATTGAAGCAGACATATCAACTAAGTGTTGCACACATACTCTATGTTAGGGCATACAAAAAAGGTAGTAAAAAATGTCACTGAACTCGCGCGCGACGCTTTTTCCAGCAGTTTTTTTTTTCTTCATTTTTGGGTGTAGGCCAGGTTTGAGCTGGGAAGTAAACAAAGGCACGTTTGGAAAAAAAAAACGAAAAAAATCTTTTTTAGCTAGTTACAATTGTAAGTAGCACAGCACGAAGGCGACGCAGACGTTGACGTTGACTGAGACGCTGACGGCGACGTCGACGGCGACGTCAACGGCGGCTTCAACTGCGCAGGCGCGCGCGTGTGCGTCATGAAATTAGTTTATTTGTTTGCATAAGTCGCATATGTGTGTGTGTGTGAGTGTTTGTGTGTGTGTGTTTGTGTGTGTGTGTTGTAGTTGTAGCAATTTCTAATAAATTTGTTGTTGGCAGCGCCAGTGTCATGCACACCTGGAGCATAATTCGCCAGCCATGAGTCAATTTCCGTCAGCTGCGTCCAAATTATAACAAAAATTGTTCAACACAACAACAACAAAAAACTGAATAAAAGCCAAAATGCATATGTTTAAAATACTAAAAATGTGTGTGAGTGCGCGTACTCAACCGAAGAAAAGGGGTGTGTGGCAGGGAGGAGGATGGAGGGGGGAGGGGGGGAGGCAACAAAGCCAGCTCCACTTAAGCCATAAGAATGAGAATGGAAAATGGGGAATACTCAGTGCGTTGTTAGAACAATAAACACTATACAAATCAATGCTCGATGCCCACTTGAATTTATCCAGAGCGCGGCCAGGCCCAAATGATGAGATTGGGTTTGGAATTGGAATTGGGATTGGGATTTGGGCTCTTCGAGTTTTTCATGGGTTTGCCCACTTGAACGTTCGATGACATTTCAGTTTTATTTCAATTTTTTTTTTTTTGTATTTTAGTATTTCTACGCTGTGTGTAATTATAATAAAACATAAATTTGAGCCGCATAGCAAGAAACAGAAAAAGAACAATAGCGAAGAGTGGGCTAATAGATGCCCTGTAAAAAGTTGTAATGAACCTTTAAAGGATAATTAAAAATATAAATAAAAATAATAAACAGAAATATAAAAATATATAAAGTAAATATATTCCTTTGTTGATTTTTTCAAAAATAAAAAAATATTAAAACTAAATAAAAAAATTAATATAAAAATATATAAAGTAAAGATATCCCTTTGTTCATTCTTTTAAGTGCAGATTATGAAAGAGTTAGCTAAAAGAGATGCCCTGTAAAAGTAGTAAACAACAATTAAATGGAAAGTAATAATAGATTGAAAAAGAATTTCCATTCCTTGTTCTTCATCAAAGTATTTTCAAGATACCCCATTTAATATTTTGTCTTGTGCAGGGTATCCAAATAAAATTGGATTCTGTAAAATCATTTCGAGTGCTACAGAGTTTAACGATTCCCAGTTACGTACTCATAATGCCTAAATAAATACACATGTATATGTGTGTGTGTGTGTGTGTGTATGTGCCCTCCAGGCAGACTGCTCCATAGCTGTACTTATATAGAGCCCATTAAAAATTAAAAAAAAAAGAAATAGCCGAGTGTGAACTGTAACGTTGCTTTAGCTTCTTTGACAAAAATAGTTCACTGTACTAAGTAATAACTTTGTTAATTTGTTCGTAATTACGACTCAAAAGAAAGACCGAGAGAGACAGAGATAGACAAAACAGTTACTGACAGATACTTTTTTTTTTTTTTTTTGGTTTTTGTTGTGGGCTCCACAATGCCGTGCTTTATTTTAAGGCACAAGGTTAAAACATATATACATATATATATATATATCTATATACTTATTGTCGCTGCTGCGTGTAGGTTCCAACACAATGTAAAGCACTAGCAATAATTATTTTTGGTTTTTAATATTAACAAAACGAAACCAGTTTTTAGTTGTTTAATTTCAATGCTTAATGGTCGCAATTGATTGGAGTGATTATTTTTTTTTTTATTTTTGTTTTTCTTATTATTGATGTGATCTCAGTTTGTGGCCAAAAACTAAACAGGACTTATAAAACTTGTTAAACGTTCTTTTTTATTTATGCTTATTTCCTGTTCAAGATCAAGATCTCGGCGTCTAATTGGCAGCTGCTGGGCCACGCCCCCTTTAGCGAGGTGGGCTCAAATTGAATAATTATCAACTGTTAATAAATATGCGAGGAAATAAGTAATAATCGTAATCATAAGCGCAATTTGAAGTCGCGCCGTTCAATGACTAAGTTCCTTCCACATTACATATGGATAAATGTACCCATTAAAATCTCACACACATACACACACACACACATATTCACATGCATATGTATGAGTACTCGGTACTCACAAATGCAAATTGTAAATCAGATATGGCATAAAAATATTGAACACATGGCGCAGCGCTAAGTGAACTGAAGTTTTTTTTTTTCGTGCGGGGCAAGGTAGACCAGACGAGGGGCGGGGGCGGGGCAGGCGGGGGAGGTTGCCTGGCTGGCATTGGATAAGAGGGGAGCTGGAAAAAAAACGAAATGAAATGAAATTAAATTAAATAAAACACAATAAAACGTACTTAAAGATTGACGATTTGTGGCAGCGCCAATGGCGATCACAGTGGGGCAAAACCATGAAAAAAAAACATAATAAATATATGTAAAAAACATCTTAAGAATATAATATATAAGCAAGCTTTGAATTAGTTATTACATGTTTTTTAACTAGTTAGAAAGTTTATATAAATTCTCTAAGAACAAAAAACTAAGCAAAAATTAACAGAGGCAATTTATAAAGAAGAGTTTAAAACAATAGCAAAAATGGTAATTATAAAAGGTTGAATATTATTTCAGACAAATAGAGAAATGCATATATTAGTATATATTTAAATTACTTTAGTTTTCTCATATTTTTAACCACTGTGCATAGCGCAACAGTTTTTGGGTAGAACGGCAAAGACGACACACAAGCAAAATATTCTACATATATAATTAAGTATATGTATATGTATTAAAAGTTATGGGCATATAGATTATATATATAAAGACGATTAAGAAGAATTTGTGTGTGTGTATATATGTGTGTGTGTGTGTGTGTATTCGATCTTAATATAATTGGCTGTCAGTGCGACGTTCGATCGCCCCTGAAAAAAGCAGCGCACAAAATGTCGGCAGCTGTTTGTTGGCCAAATAAGAGAGTGTGTGTGTGTGTGTGTGTGTGTTTGTGTGTGTGTTTTGTTTAATTTATATAAAAATGATTTAATTCAAATGCATTTCCAGTCATTGTTATTCATAATTTCTTGGCCCGCAAAAAAGTATATATATATAAAAGCCTGGCCCCGCCCTTCGCCTCTTGTCTAGCAGTTTTTGTCTGTTGGCTAATTGAAAATCAATTAATGTAGCATCAGCATATCAGAATATCAGACAATGTCAGTTGCTTGTCAGAAATCATCCACAAAAACAAAGCAAAGCAAAACAACAACCAGCTTGAATCCTTGTTGTTTTTTTTTTGTTCTTATTTGCTTAACTGGCAATTGGAATTTAAGACCAAAAAAAAAAATTCAGGTTCAACGTATCTTGAAGTGCGTCTTAAAGCCGCACAACTTTTGCATGCCCAAGTAGCCTGATTTTTGTTTTTTTATTTTGGGAGTTTAGGGAACTTGGAATGCGCATTTAATTGAATATATAAAAAAAGATGTAACTAATCTGTTATTTTGTTTTAACAACTATGCTTACAGGTGAACAAACAGTATACGGCCAACGATCTGGAGGCTTTTATGAAGATAGCCGCCAACTGGCAGAGCACCAATCACAATTTATTGGAGGGTGTCGATCTAAAGACAGGTAAACTAAAACCTTAAAAACACATTCAATCCAGGCATAAACTAAATTATTTGATTTCCCTTTGTTAGAAATGACACAATATATGAACAGCCCATCGATGAATATGTATAAGAAACGGGAGCGCACACAGAACTGGAATCATCAGGAGAAGAAATACTTGCTGGATCTGTGCCGCAAGGATATGCGCATCATTGAGAATAAGCGACTCGATGCTGGTCTGACGGCCGTCAAGAACAAGGCCTGGAAGATTATACATCAAAAGTTCTCCAATCAATTTGGCACAGATCGCACCTGCAATCGCCTCAAGGAGCAATGGCGTCGCATGAAGGGTAAGTAAAAATGCAATACTTAAAATCCTTCCATATACTCACTCTCGTATTCCTTTACAGCCTGCACGCGCAATGAAATACTCGACTATAATAATCGCCTGGCCAGATTTGGGGCCGAGGTCGCCGATCGCAAGAAGCCCTCGCCGTTCACCTTTGAGGTCTGGGACTTTATGCAGGAGGCGAAGAAGGCTTGCAAGTCGGAGGCGCTGGACGGCATTGATTACTCCAAGATACCGCTGGCCCTGGAGGAGGACTTCGAGTATCGCGACGACTACAAATTCAATGGCGACGAGCACGACATGGACGAGTAAGTTCAAGAGCAGCCTTTAAAGGATAAAGGATACTTAGTTAACTCCTTTTGCTTTTTATTTTTTGACGTGCAGCAGCCGCACACCGCCACAGGAGCTGTGCGACGTGGACATCAAGGAGGAGGAGACCAACGAGACCTTCAACGAGACCTACAACAATCACAGCAGCGACATCCACGCCAACGGCGAGCGGCTCAGCGTCTCGCCCAATCACAGTCGCAACGGATTGCACGAGCCGGAGAGTCCTGCGGCCGCCTCGCTGGATACGAGCGCCGTCGGCGGCGCCTTCATGCCGCCCAACGGCGGCGACATGTCCGGCTTCCAGCCCAGCTTCAACATGAACAACATATCCGCCACGCTGGAGGCGCTCAACGCGCTGCGCAGCGGCCAATTCCCGAGCGCGGCGGCAGCGGCGGCAGCTGCCATACAGCAGCATCAGGCCCAAGCGGCGGCCCTGCAGCAGCAGCAACAGCAACAGCAGCAGCAGCAGCAGCAGCACCAGCACAACAACATCAACAACAACAACAACGAGGATGACGATGATCTGCTGAAGCCTTTGGTCAAACGCCAGCGCACGAGCAGCAGCAGCCTCGCCAGCGAGGAGCAGCAACAGACGCCGCTGCCGCTGCCTCTGCCGCTGCCGCTGCCGTTGCCACAGTCCTCAGACAGCCAAGCGCTGGAGCGCAGCAGCAGCAGCGCAGTTGGCGTCGTCCCCAGCAGCAGCAGCAGCGGCAGCAACGCCTGCGTCGGCGTTGGCGTCGGCGTCGGCAGCAGCAGCGCAGTCGCGCTGAGCAGCAATTCAGCTGGCAGCTCGTTTGAGCTGCGTCTGTTCATGGAGATGCAGAGCAAGGAGCACATGATGCGCATGAAAATCCTGGAGGTGCAACTGCAGGCGGCCAAGCACAGTCGCGATCTGGTCGAGATTAATAAGACGCTGGCGCTGCAAAAGCTGCAGGAGTTGGCCAGCAAACGTTTGCCCAGTTAGAGGCCTGTTAACTGCTTTGATTGTCATCGTTTTTCGATCGTTGTTGTAGTTGTAGCTGTAACTTTGTAGCACGTAGCACTTAGCACGTAGGGCGTAGCTAAAGTTTAAAAATTAACTATAAGATTCAATTTTTATAAACAGAACAGACAAACGGACACAAGAACACACACACATACAAAGAAACACGCATTGAGCTGCAAATTCACAACATTCCTGGCATTGTTTTTGACCAGTATTTAAAAGCTAGAAGCACACACAGATACACATATACACAGATACACACATACAGACAAACGGCAGCTCATTTCACTTGCAGCTGCAGCGGCGCACAAAAGTATGCCATATTATTTTTATATAGTTAAAGGACTCTCGCCCCCAATACGGACAGCAGCCCATGCAGACAGCCTACCTCACACTTGCACACACACACACACACATACACGCAAACACACATACACTCAGCAGTGGGCGGGGGGGTGGAAAGGAGGCGTGTTTTGTGGCTCTGCACTTGACCAAGTCAAGTGATTTGTGAATACGCCCGAGCGCATTCAAGTTTTTAGTTCTACTTAGTTCTAGTTTTAGTTGTAGTACTTGTAACAGCTCTCCAAGTTGCTCAAATCTACACACACACACACACACATACGCGAACACTTTACTTACCACAAATGTATTTTAAAATGTACTTATAAAATATATATATATGCATATATATTTTTGACTTGAGTTCGACTAACGAAATGCACAACAAAAAATTCTTTTTATCTTATTATAGACCTAAGTTATTCACTTTACATATAACGCATATATAATTATATATTCCCCCGATATGTATGAACAAAATTTTGAATGCTGATTTATATTTATTTTATTGATGTTTTTCGTTTTTTAAATGCCATATTAATTTTGCACACATTTATTGTTTCAAATGTTGTTAAGCGAATGATATATATATATATATATATATATATATATCCCATACATTATTATATAATTAAAAGCAGCACTTTTTTCTTTCGTTTATTGGCGTCTGTTATGTAAAGCAAAAATGTAAATGAGAAATACCAATTATTTTAAATAAAATGAAAAGAAAGTTGTCATATATATATTTTCGGCTATTGAAAGTTGTATTTTCTTAATCGGAAGCGTTTCATATATATATCGTATATATATATATATGGATCAACTCAACTTATTGGTGCGTGCATTTCTGTTGTTGATCGCATCCCTCAACAATCTCTCGTTGCTTTGCAGCTTGGAGAGAACATATTGCTCCTGCAGCTGAATGTATTCGCTAATAAGTGTGAGTGTCTCACGCTTCTAAGGATGTTCAATTCAATAATGATGAGTATAAGTATGAGCTTACTTACCCGCACTAAGTTGCCAATTTGTTTACTCCACATAGCCAAGCTCTAGAAGAGAAACAATAATTGGCCAAAATAAAAAAAATGGTAGTTGGTTTAATTTTAACTCACCTTTGCCTCCATCTTTTTTGCCTTCTCTGTGTCTGATAATAAGCGCAGTTGCAGAGGTGCCGGCGATTTCCCAGCGGGAAATATGGCTACCACACATCTATGCCTGATACAGTTCCACATTTTTTTTGTATTTCTTTTTTCCGGAATTTGGAAACTTTGAGTGTTATTTGTTTTCAAAATAATTTGTATCTGTATCTGTGGATAGGTTTTGCCAGCTGAGTTTGTCAAATCAGTTTTGACTGTCTGCTTGCTGCGTTATCTGTTTTGTTGGCTCGTTTTTAGACTCGTTTCGACCAGCTTCCATTTTGCGCTCCTTTAACATTTTGTTGCGTAGTTTTCGCAACTGTTCATTTTGCTAAAGCAATTGATAAACAATTAGTATTATTTATTTTTGAATTAACCACACATACAATTTTCAGAAAATGCGCATTTTCCACAGCTCTCGCTCTTTCATAAAGCTCAAAGGCATAATATCGAGTTAATATGCGGTATCCTTCTGGCACGTTTTCGATTATGGGCTTAAACATTCTGCAAGCAGACAGCATTGTGTTAGCAATTTTTTTGAAGAGACAGCCAAAAAAAACCAAAACAAAAGCAAATATATATGGAACTGTGAAAATATTTTATTGGACTTTATAATTTGGAATTTTAATTTTAATAATGCAAAATGTGCCGACAACTTAAAAATTCATATCTGAGTTGCCCAAAGCTGCCTACTTTGATTATATGAAAGTAAGTTATGGCTTTATTCATTATCATCCTTTGGTTCCGATTCTTTTAGCTTTTTATCTAAAATTTCAATTTTTTTTTTAATTTCCAATTGCTTTTTGCGATTCCGAGTGAGGCTCAAAAGTTGTTCGTATTGCTTTAAATAGAGCGGAAAGTGAAAGATAAAGAATTTTAATAGAAGAGAGTGAAATTCAAAATACAAACGATTTTCAGAAAATAAACATTTTCCTTGGCCTTGCCTCTCTCTTTCATATAACACATATTTCTGGATGTTTCGGGATGCTGTGAGGGGGGAACTTGACTCTTCCGATGAAGTTTGAACAATCCTGGTGTGGACAATATCGTGCTTAAAGATTTCATAATAAAAACAGCGGAAATTCCAAATATAAACGGTGTAAGAAACTGAATATAAATAATATAGTTTTCAACAGGGCCTACTAAGCCTAAGACTTACAGATTAGGCTGGACCAAAAAATGATAGTCAAATACTTTTCTACTTTTTCAATAATTCCTTTAGATTTTTTACTTTAAATAAATGAAGAATAGTTTATTTATTGTGTCAGCTATTTAAAACTTAAATTTTATTATTTGATATAAATTAACTATTACATGATTCAAATGGGCGGTTGGCGTATAAAATCATCAAAGTTAATTGATAATTTTGGATTTTTGGCATAGATTTTATTTGTTGGTCTCCACATTATTTCTCTTCTCTTTCTTTCAGCCTACGTTCGATCTCCTCTATTTTCTTTTGCAAATCCATGATTTTTGAATCCATGTGTTTGCGTTCTTCAAGCATTTTCAGTCTCAACAATTTGATCTGCTCATATTGCTAATAAATAGAAATAGAAGCGTGTGAAATTGATTCATCAATAAGTTAACTTAATCCAATACAAACTATTTTAAGAAAATAAACGTTTTCCTTAGCCTTGCCTCTGTCCCTAAGCTCAGAATACAATCTTGATAAATTGGTTAGATATTCGATATTATTTATGTTGTTAATCAGGATGCGTTAAAAAACCAAAAATACTCACTTGATCTGTTCTAAAGACCACAAATGTCGTGGTTTTAAAAGCTTAAGGGCCCAATTTATTTTGCAGCCCGACCAACCTGCCATTATCCAAATAAAACTAAAAATCAAACAAAAGCCTAACAAAATTTATAATTTATGTAATTTACAAAAAATTTTCAACCATTTCTCTGTATTTGCAAGGTGACAACAAAATGAAAACAGCTGAGAAAATTTTCAAACTTGTGACATTTTCGAATGAATAAAGATTTTCCTATAAACATTTTTGTCTAGAAAGGAATTTTAACATCATGAAAATTTAGAAAATATGAGAAACAATTTTTAATTATTTAAAGAGTTTTTACCTCAAACATTCATATATTATATTATAAAAAAATCCAGCTTTTATTAATATTATATTAAGTTAATGCAAATAAACTAGATATATTCTTAGAGATGCTATTCATAAATATTTATATATTTCGACATAAAATTACAGGGTGGCTTTAACTGATCAAATAAATTTGTTTTGTAAGAGTTTAATTGAAGTTTCCCTTGTTTATAAATATTATTCCTTCTTCTTCTTATTTAATGGGGATTTGTTGTTGTGGATTTGTTTGTGTATAAGGTGCTTTGGGTTGGGCCTCTTTCAGCTCTTGTTGGGCCGTCGATTTGTGACGTCAGAAATGCTTTGAGATACAACCTAATTAATTGTTTGGGCTGTTTTTGTTTCCGCGCTCAATGTTTTTCTTTTTGATGTTTTCAATTTGCTGGTCCAGCTCCTTTACGCGTTCCTTTATCAGATCCCTTTCTTTGAGTATTTTAGAGCGTAGTTTCTTCAGTTGTTCTCTTTGCTAAGGACAGGAATCTTTACAACTTTAAAAACAAAAAATAAACCACTTAAACTCCAGACCATTTTCAAGAAGTATACACTCTCATTGGCCCTGCCCGTCTCATGGACCTTGTCGGAACATCTAGAGTAGATTAAAGATATGTTATAAGGCAGAACTTTTTAGTGTAGGAAACTTTCTCACTTCATTAATTGCTGACAACAAAATTGTTGTGTCTGCAAGAATCGCAGATTTCTTACAGATATCGACCAAAAAGCGTTCAGCATTTGCGTCATCTGGGAAAATTTTGCTAAAATTTAAATTTTGAAAACATATAAATAACTCAAAATTGTTAGAAATTTAGATGGCTGAATGAGAACAATAAATAAAAGTTGACAAGGACTGAGTTTGAAGGCAAATCGAAGGCTAAATAGTTGGAAAAATTTTATGTTTTGTATAAACAAAAATCAATTCAAACGACAATCAGTGTATATATTATATTAAATAATATAATAAAGTAAACAAAAGTTTGCGCTTTCGCTGAAAAGCTTATCAATTAAATTTTCCCTTTCTCTCCTCATAAAAAATCAGAGCACAGCGCATTTACTTAAACTAGAATTTATTATAATGCTTAATTTTTGATCGTGAATTGGAAACAGACATTATATTGTGATCGAAGAAAGTGCCGTTAGGCGACCATGGTCCTGGGTTGATCCGGCCTGCGAATGGGCGCGTCGTAGATGAAGGGACGCGACTTCGGCTGCGATCCCGAGGAGCCGCCGCCGCCTCGCCAACTGTTGCCGCCGCTGTCCCGCGAGGGGCTGGCCAGTGCGCCGGACAGTCCGCCGAGCGCTCCGCACAGCGCCAACAAGAAACCGCAAAGCACAACGAAATTCATGACGATCCAGCGAATAGCGTTCAGCTTGACTAATGACTGGCCCCAGTGGGCTGAGTAGATTATATAGTCAGTTCGCGCTGGGCTGCGGTGAAGCACCCGGCGGGATTTTTGTTTTGCATACAAAGAAAATTTAGTATATTTCAAGTCTGTTTGCTGATAAGGCCACAAAAAGCACATTCTCCCTCTGACTCTCTCTTTCTCTTTCTAGATCTTTTGTTGGCTCTTTTCTTGTTGCGCTGGCTGCGCTGCATCCTGGTCGCATTGCGACGCTGCTTTTGCCTCCTTCTGTATCATATCAATGTCAAACTCCATTTGCCGGATGCTGCGTGTCAGGTCCGTCAACATGGTCTCAATGCTACGTTGTTTCTGCGAAAGTAGCTTGGTGCGTGCGTCAAGTTCATTGCGCTCCTTGAAGACACAATAATATTAACTTAGCCTTATTTTATAAATTTACCAGGCTGGACTTACCAAACGCAGTTCCTCCAATTTGAGATCTACACTTTTGCCCATTACATTTGCCAGATAAAAATTGCTTTTGATCAGATATTTCCTTCAATGGTTTTTGGTTAATATTTTAGTCGGTGCAATAAATCTAGCTTACCATTGTGCTAAGTCCTTAGTTCGCTTTAGAATTTTGTGAATTATATTATACATTTTACTACTAGCTAAAGTTTATAATTGAAGAAAAGAAAACAATTTTGACTAAGTTCGCTACAACTGAAATATTTTGAAAGCTACAATAAATGAAATATGAAACTGAATGACAGGAAATGTTTGGTATAAAATTAATATATTATAATCATTAAAAATAATAGCCATGAACATTTAAAATGTGCATCTTTATACACTTGATACAGGCATACACTTTATTTGTGGACGCCACTGTGGCGTAGTTACGTTCAAATTATTGCTGCATACTTTTAGGTGTCGTCAATTTGTCGAACCCGTTTGTTGCTCGTCGCAGCAGCGACGCATCTGCAATGACCTTGACCTTGCTTCAGTTTTTTCTCAGCCTCATTCAACAACTTCTGTGTTGTCTGATTATTATCAAATGTTCAGGGTTTAAAAATGAGATCGTGCATATGTAAAACAAAGCGTGGGATGAGATGAGTTAAATGTATTTGATCTGTGTATGGTAAAATGTGAGGTCTATAGCCCTAACTCCAACAAAGTTAAATATATAAATAAGTCAACTATATTTTTATTATTCCCTTTCTTGAGCAACATTTTAATTGATGCAGGTTATTTTGTTATGCAATCATAAAAAATCTGAAACAGTTTAAATTTAAAGGCGTGTTCTTCCGTAAATCATTAAATAAAATATTTTTAAATTGTTCGCGAGATTTTCGGGAATCTTTCGAGTAACTTGACTTTCCCCACCAGAAGTAATATACAAATTTACTTTACAATTGAATGAATGATGTTTAAAAATACCGCTTAATGAATGACGTTGAGAATTTGTGTGTTGCCAGTTAAAATTGTCAATTTAATTTGTAAACAACGCAAAGAACCTGTTTTGAAAAATACTTTGAATCTTTTTGGAGAACTTTTAGATGCAAGTTCTATACATGTTTTATAATTAATGTTCGACACATATTAAATAATACATAACACAAAGATAAAATACAAATTTTTTGAAAAACACTAGACAGTGTTAAATTAGATACTAATCAAGCGGTATTAATCAGTGGATAACCAGTTAAGTACCCTAGAATATGAAATAAATATCGAGTTTTATGTCAAAATGCGAATATTAAAAACAGTTTTTTATTAAGGCATTTGGAACAGTTCACAATAGATACGAAATGTTAGAGAATTGTAGAAAAATGCATTTAAGTAAATGTCACGTTGGTTAGTTGAAGTTTTCGCTGGTTGTAAGTAATTGTTCACTTGTGCAGGTTATCGAGGAACTCCTTGTGGCGCTGAATGGCCTCCTCGTGCTCCTTGATCTGCTGATGATGGAACTCGGCCTGGTGGATCTGATCGTTCTTCAAGCGCTCGAGTTGATCCCTTTGCTGCAAAATACAAATCGCAAAAAAAAAACACAAAAATTAACAAAGATTTGGTTAAACACTTTTGTTGTGCAACAACGGAATTGCTGATAAGTGGGCAAAAAGTTAATTATAGCTTGCCGATAATTGGCCATATTGTATTCTAAAGTATTATTTTTTATCGACAACACCTACATTAAAGCCGCTTAGCTATGCCGCAAAATCCCCCTTGTCTGTGTCTCAGTGCCGCATCGCGAATATAATTTTAAAAACATTTTTTTTAGCGACTCCCCAAAAGCCTCTATTAAGCGCTTGTCAACTCATGCAAATAAGCCACCGTATTATTAGCATTGCGAATGAGAGAACATAAAAGCCAAATAAGAGAAAAGACTGGGGAAATACGACAACATATCGATTGTTGTTGTTGTTGTTTTTGTTGTTGTTGTAGCATCTGCCTGACATCCCAAGCTGAACCTGAACCTGATTCTGTATCGGTTATTGGTCGTTGTTTGGTTATTGGCTGGCATTGGCTCTGAGCCAGTTTTAGTTGTAAATTGGCAGCCGAAGTGACGAAAACGTGACCAGAAGCAAAGAATCTGCCAAGAAAGTGGACTTAAGAGCCAAGGCTAATGTTGATACAACTGGCTAAGCACAACGCAAATACAGCTAATTAAAAGTCAATATTCATGAACGCGGCTTAGCCCGCATCAAACCAAATACCAAACTTATCAGTCCACAAAAACAATTAAAATAAAAATATCAAAAAAAAAAAAAAACCAAACGAAACGAATATTTAAAAACAAATACAAACACAAATAGTACGCTATATAAACCGGTGATAAGAGCTGACCAACAATTTCATTCTGTTCATTGACAATTAAGCAATCATTCAAAATGAAACAGCTACGCAAAATGTTGTTGCCGCTGCTTTTGCTGCTCGTCTGCTGGCAAAGTTCAGGAGCTGACGCTGCCTACGGCAGCCCCGGCGGCTTCCTGGCTCCAGTGCCCAACATTAGGCGGCCCACGCGCACCGTGGAATCGGTGAAGGAGTGGCGCCAATTGGAATATGGCTTCGCATCGGAGCAGGATCGACAGAAGGCGCAGTCGGATGGCAATCTGATGGCTGGCTATGGCACTCCGATTGATGTGCAGCCGCACTATCTGCCCAACGGACAGGTTCGAATCTTCACTACGATTCCACGTTTTGTTAGCGGCATTCCGTATACTCTGGCGACCGTGTCCGAGCAGCAGGGCAACAATGGACCCCAATTGCAGCCGTATCCCAGCTTCAATTGGCACAACAACAATGGCGACAATTGTGATCAGATCACCTCCGCCTTCCGAGTGGCCGTAAGTACTACGAACGATTCTTAGTGAGCGAACTTAGTTGTAAGCTTCTTTGCAGATCTCGGAGTGCAATCAGATGTGGGTCATCGATTCGGGCAATGTGGGTGGTGTGCAGCACTGTCCGCCGCAGCTGCTCCAGTTTGATCTGAACGACGATCGTTTGCTGCATCGCTTCCGTTTCCCCAACGAGACCTACGTGCCCCGCGCCTCGCTCTTCATAGCGCCCAATTTGCTGGTGCAAGACCCGCCGCCACGTGGCAACTGCGCACGGACCATCATCTACGTGCCAGACGTCACCTATCACGGCCTCGTCGTCTACGATCATCAGGCCAATGCGGCGTGGCGCATCGAGAACCGCTTCATGTATCCAGATCCTGACTACGGACAGCACACGATTGCAGGCGAGAGTTTCATTCTAATGGACGGCATCTTCACCGTGAACAACGACAGACGTAATCTCTACTTCCATCCACTGGCCAGCGTCAGTGAGTACTCGGTGCCACTGAACGTGCTCAACAGGCGCGAGAACTGGGCTGATGCTGTGGATGCCATGCCGGAACAGTTTAGGCTGCTTGGCAGGCGCAAAAGCGAATGTGCCGCCTCGGCCATGGACAGTCGCAACAATCTCTACTGCGTCACCTTCAATCCCATCAAGCTGTTCGCCTGGAACACGAATACGCCCTACACCACACGCAACTTTGGCAACCTGCCCGCCAAGTCCAATGAACTGCAGTTTGTCAGCGGCATGAAGGTCGTACGCAATGCCGGCGGCCAGGAGGAGCTCTGGATGCTCTCCAATCGTTTCCAGGTAAGTGCATTTACTTCTTGGTCTCTTGGCGAATTTCCCAATGTTTTTTTTGCTGTTGCAGAAAATCGCCAGCGGCACATTAAATTCAAACGAGGTGAACTTCCGCATTTTGCGTCGCCAACTCGACGATATTCACAGCGGCGTTTTCTTTGCCAGCGACGACGATCTAACCAATCGCCTGGTCTTTAGTTAACTTCGGCATTATAACAATAATAATAATAGCTTTAATCCTCAATTAAACACTAACCTAAATAAATATCTAACTAATCTAACACATAATTTTCATCTGGGCATTGCATAATCAATTTCCATTAAACAGGGTGATTTTATAGTCGAGCCGCATTACGTTTAGTTTATGTGGAATGTAAAATCATATTAATCGCCAAATTGTTTTGTCACAAGAGTTCAAAGGCGTCTTATCGCTAATGCTACGCGTTGAAGATGATTTCGCCGACACGTGGAACGAGTGGAATTTGATTTAAAGCGACTGGTTAACAACATCAAAACTGGATCCGGTTAAAAAAAATACAGCAATAAATAACACAAATATAAGTTAATTAGGCGAATTTTGAATACTCTTATAAAAGAGAAAGCTGCAATCTAAAACCTAATAGAGGCCTAGATAGAGTTAATTATTGGCGATCTTAAAAAGAGAAACCTTTTTTGGTTTCGCCCAACTCTATTTCTAGGAAAACCTATTGTAAACAAAGAGAGATCGTATAGCATAAAGACTCAGACCTGCAAGTAGAGAACCCTTGTTCCAATATATTGTTTAACACCTTTTGTTTACTCTTTTTAGCAAACAGATCATACAGCGAAACGTATGTATTAGCACCAAATTAGTCATAACGATATTAAGAGATCTCTTAGCATAATGACTCAGATCAGCAAAGGAAACCTTTGAATAATAATACTCTTAAACAAAGCAAAAAGTGAGCTTCGTTAGTTTAAGACTCATTTTATAATAGTCATTCAGAAAAACTAAGAGATCAGTAAATCAGTCAGACTCAGACTCGAATCGTACACAACATGTAAGAGTATATTCAAATTATTGCTGCAACACATTTGGTGGGGGCAATGGACTCTACCTTGACTACGTATGCTGCACAGCGTGGAAGCTGGAAGTGGCTGGAAGCCGTGCATAATTAGACATTGCACAGTATATATAGATATTTTTTTTTTGGGTTTTATTTTTTGTTGATCGACAGTGGACACAAACAAGATCGTTACAATGAGAATTTCAATGCAAGCTTTTAATGTGCAATTAAACCAGTTTACCACAAAGCTGACCCAATTGACCAGGTCTGGTCTGGTTAGCTTGTGCTGTGGCGGATTAGAAAGACATGGACGGCTCGGTGGCGACGCGTGCACAGTTAACGTTTTGGCCTTACTTGGCGTAGATCACACGAAAGTGAATGTGTTACAGCAGCATGAATTACCAGCATTGTATAAGGATAATAGCCTTGCTTAGCTGCTGGCTCGGCATTGTGGCAGCACAAATTAGCACGGGACCAGGCATTGGTTACGAAGCGAAGGCACTGGAAAGAGTCTTTGAGGCGCGAAATCTAGAGCTGGGTTTTCCTACACCCGAGGAACGGGAGCGTGTAATACGCGCCGGTCTCTATGATCCTGATGGCGTTGTGCCCATCGATGTGGATGTCTACTATACTCGTGAGTGGAGATAATTAATTAACTCATTAATTACAGCCAAATTTAAAAGCTCTTTGTTGACATCATTTTGCTGCTCGTTAAATCTGAATATTGAACTTTCTCTTGCTCAGATGGGGACAAGACGCCCTCAATCTTTGTGACAATTCCACGCTTTGTAAAGGGCGTGCCCTACTCTCTGGCATATGTGACCAACGAGGTGCGAGCGAACGGCACTGAGCTGCGTGCTTATCCCAGTTACGATTGGCATCAATCCCATGGCGCCGACTGCAACGGGCTGACGTCCGTGTATCGCACACAGATCGATGAGTGTGGACGCATGTGGATTTTGGACAGTGGCGAGATTGACTTTGTGCAACACTGTCCACCGCAGCTGTACGCCCTTGATTTGGCGAGTGGAGGCGTTGTCCATCACTATCGAATGCCCCAGGACATGTTTAAGACGGGCGTTAGTCGCTTTGTGACGCCCACGATCGAGCTGGATGCACATAACTGCGATGTGGGTCATGTGTATATGGCGGACTCTATTGGCGACGGCATTGTGGTGTACGACGTGGCTGCCCAGAAGTCCTGGCGCATCGAGAACAAGTTTACCTATCCACATCCTGACTTTGGCACCTTTAAGGTGGCCGGCGAGAGTTTCCAGCTTTGGGATGGCACTGTGGCCATTACATTGACGCCACATGGACTGGCTGGGCACATGGAGCGTATGATGTATTTCCACTCGCTGTCCAGCGACTGGCAAATGGCCATACCACTGGCGGTGGTCAACAATGCCAGCATCTGGAAGCGTAACGATGTTAGCGCCGGTCTGGATCAGTTCCTGCTGCTGGGCAAGCGAGGTAGCCAGTGCGTGGCGGCCGCCATGAGCGAGACGGGAATGCTGCTCTGCGGCCTGGTGCAGCCGGCCAGCATACTGGCCTGGAACATACGCCAGCAATACACACACGAGAACTTAGCACTGCTCATCGAGGACGAGCAACGATTGCAATTCACGAGCGGCTTAAAGATTGTCCGAAACCACGAGGGCAAGGAGGAGCTTTGGGCTTTATCGAATCGCTTGCAGAAGGCTTTTGGAGCGGGTCTCAATTTCAAGGAAGTCAATTATCGCATTCAAAAGTGCGGCATGCATGAACTCCTGCACGGCTTACCCTGTCACTAGGCGAGATCTCAATCTAGTTTTGCATTTGAAAACCAGTGTTGCCACTTATACTTTATTATTTTATGTTTCGGACTGTTCTAGATTATTTAGCACATTTGTCATACGATAACAGAATTGCGGTAAAAATTTAACTGTAAATTCAACGTTCAGAGCGAATTTTTCCAACTCTTATTTCTAATGGGTTATTTAAATAAATTGTACATATTTATGACTAGCAAACTTGAACTACAGTTAGCTTACCTTCTTGTAGAAGTACTCCTCCTCGCGTGCAGCCTCCAGCTTGCCAAAAGCGCCACCGGCCTCGCGAATGGAGCCACCGCCGCCACCGCCCTTGCCGGCACCGCTGCCCAAGTCGCCAATCTGGCTACTGCTCATTTTCGCCAATCTGTAGGGGGTAAAATACATGAATACATAGGAAGCATCACAATGTTTGTACCTGTTATGCAATAGTGAAGTCGTAAGCTCACACACACATACACACAAATGCAAATACAGCATTTGCCGGGTCAAGCGAAAAGAAATTATTGGGATTCGAACATTGTTTATCTTATCAGCATTAAGTAATTTCAGAGTTACGTGTATGCGTGTCAAGAAAAACATTTGTGTAATATACTTTGTTTGCGGCATAAGGCGAGTATGAGCCAATTAGCATTTAATTATTAGTGGAAAACTTACTGCACTCCTGCTGGGTACAAACGGGCACTGCGACGTACAACGAACATTTTGCTGAGTAAATTATGCAAAAATAGATGTGAAAAATCTGGAAAAGAAGACACGAGTATTAAAACACACGATGATCTGCGATAATTCGCCCAAGCTCAGTTGCGTTTTACGTGAAAATCAACAAAGAAAAGCCATACGCACACACATTTACGAATTTATATAAATATCTCAATACCAATGTTTATGTGGCGCTTTTGTTTATTGTTCGCACACAATGAAAAAACATTAAATTATGTATATATTCATATATATAAAATAATTTTTATTGTGGCGCAAAAAACTTACCTGACTCTTCTGCAAGTAAAACTTGTATGTCATAAGTGTGCCCGAAGCTTCGAGCCGGTTGCTTTCTGTGCTGCCACTGTGTTCAATGCATTGACAATGCCACTTATACGACCTATCATGCAACAAGTCGATTTACCTCACTCACAAACACATTTGATTTGTATTTATTTTATATAAACAATAATAAAGAATGGTTTTTGCATATTTCATATTGTGCCATCCGCAACGTTATTTATTATAAGATTCGCAGAGTTTAAATTATACATCATATATTTGTCTTGACCGTTTTTATCGTGAGCTGCTTACTATCAGCTGTGAGTGGCAACGCCAATTAGGTATTTTCGACTCATCACAGTAACGGTCACACTTATTGAGTTCTCAACACAAATTTTGCCGACAGACGCTTGTTTATTTATTGAACATAAATTAACTTTGTAAAGGTGTATTTATTGTTATTAAAGCAGGCAAACGAGACTTAATTGGATGCCAACATGGCCGATGCCGATGATGGAGCCGAGCTGTTGTTCTTCGACACTTTCTCGCACGAAGAAGTTACCGTAAGTGCAATTTGCATTTTTCAAGCATCAACATGTGTGTGCATTAAAATTTTTTTTCTAAAACTATAAGGATATTAACTTGGACTTGGTGCAATTCCCGAAGCCTGTGTTTATAACACAAGTGCGCATTATTCCATTGGGCGCCCGAGTGCAAGCAGATTTTCCAGGCGGCGTTCGTCTAGGCGCCACGAATCCGTCCAAGTTTGACCTGGAGTTCTTTGTAAACGATCTGGGCATGCCGGGCGCCTCGGCGTTTGAGAACTTGGGCCTGTTGCGCTACAACGAGAACGACTGCATTCATTTGGACTGCTCGCAAGAGAAAATACCAACGGATGGGCTCGTGCTGCGCGGCTGGTACAGCGCCATCACCCTGGCTGTCTATGGCATATTAACTAATTCGGTCACGGAGCCGATAGCCAGTCCAACGTTGTCTTGCGAGCCGGCGATAATTGGACCAGAGATGTGCAATCTTAGTGGAGAAGGGCACAATGTACTGCTGCCCGACGAAGTCATCAAAGAAGATTGGTCGGAGCCAATGCAGAGCGAGCTTCTGGTGCCGGCGGCCCACAAAGCCAGCGTAAGCGTAAGCGTCAGCGACTACGAGCACGACGACATAGAATACGGCATGTCGCGCGATCATTACCACCAGCACGCGGACGAGGAACAGCGCGATTTGCGACGCATTCGTCGCTCCACGCACTCCACTGACCATTCGCCACCGCCACTGCGCACGCACACGCACTCCGAGAGCAACGACAGGGAATACCTGCGCTGGTGAGTACTACATAAGACGAGCCTGTTCCGTCACTGCTAATCTCTACTATCTAATCGCCATTTGCAGTTCGCGTGATAAGGCGCCGCGTGATTGGTCGCGATCACCAGAGTATTCCAGCCACCGATCACGTCGCAAGCGCTCGGATCGCTCACGTTCAGACGCGGATGAGCACAAGTGGCCGCGAACACCGCCCGTTTCAATTGACTCGCCAACACGTCCGCGCTCTCCAGACACCATGGACTACGACGATGACGATACACGTTCGCATTATAAGCTGCAAGGCTCGCACACGTATCGTCGCTCGTCGGAATCGTTGCCACGAGAGCGCGAAGAAGAGGAACGAGAGCGGGAGCGCGAACGAGAACGCGAACGTTCGGATACGCCGCAGGAACAGTTTGAGCCCATTCTAAGCGACGACGAGATAATTGGTGACGATATGGAAGAGGATGACGATGGCGTGGATGCGGCTGCGGCAGCAGAGTATGAGCGCGAACTGGAGGTAGCCGCGGCCAATGCACCACCGGCCATAGACTCCTTCGAGCCGTGGCAGCGTCCTCTGCTGTTCTACGACGGTGATTTACAAGCACATTTCGCCAAGGACCTGGACACGCTGCGACTGCTGTTCAAGAAGTTATATCTACAGATCCGCTGGGACAATGTGAACGCCTTCAACGAGGAGCACAGCGGTGTCACTGTGGACGAACGCGAGCAGTTTGTCTACCTAGGCGAGCAACTAAACAACCAACTGGGCTACCTAACACAGCACTACAAGCGACGCAATTTTGTGCTGCAGCAATTCTTCAAGAACGACGAGTCGCATTTGCGGCAAGCGGCGATTATCTTACAGATTGCGCTGAGCTTCCAGGCGGCCTGCTTGCAGCCGCAACCGGCCTTCAAGATACGACACATTAAGCTTGGCGCGCGCATGGCTGAGTTGCTCTGTAATAACGAGCAGCTGTTCAAGCATCTGCTGCAGCAGCACAACTTTGATCCATTTGAAGCCGTCTTTGGTCTCTACCAGGAACCCTACATGGCGCTCTCTATCAAGCTGCAGTTGCTTAAAGCTGTCTACTCCATGGTGGACACACAAGTGGGCATAAAACACTTTCTGGCTGCCAAAACCAATGGCTATCAGCGTATAATCGATTCCATTAAGACGGCCAAGCTGACGCGCACAAAATACGCGCTGCAGGCCATCATCAAGAAACTGCATCTCTACGAGGCCTTGGAGAGTGTCCGCAACTGTTGTACTCAGCTCTTTGTGCGCAAAGTGGACAGGCCGCCGCAGGAAATATTTAAACAGATCGAGTACGCTTTTGAGATGCTCATGGATGCTTTGATGGCCAATCAGCTGAGCTTCCAGCAGCCGCGTCGCTTTCTGCCCGTCTCCAAAAAGTTCGAGTTGGTCACCGATCCGAATGCGCAGCGCAGCTTTGGCAATGCGCTTCAGGCGTACTTCTTGCAGCACGGATTGGCCGAGTCATTGCTGCTCTTATTGAGCAACTCGAAGGAACTGCCACCCACAACATTCCTGTGCACACTGGATATAATGCATGCGCTGCTCAAATCCCATGTGGGCATTGATTACTTTGTGGACGATGCTTTCGATGCGACACAATTGATTGTCGCCATTCTGCTGGGCCTGGATGAGGTGCCCGCGGTGGCCAAGCCGGAAGTTGTTAAGGAGCAGGAAAAGGAAGGTAAGTGGTCAGCTCAGTGGTTTCTTTAAGAATTTGGCTTAAACTTTTCTTTAAGTTGCAGCTAAACAAGAGGAAGCAGAGAAAATCGCGGACAAGTTAGACAGCACGGAAAAGGAAAAAGAAACGGAAACGAAAACCGAAAACGTAACTGTTGCAATTGATGTTGCAGTCCAAACGGAACCGACAGCCGCAAGCAAGATACCTCTGAAGCTGCCGATCATCCTTCGACCCGTTTTGCCGCGCTTGGCGCGACTGGGGATTGAACTGGCCTACAAAGTGCAGACACGTTATCACCTGGATGCGATTGTCTTCACGGCAGCATCGCCCGAATACGACACCGTCAAGCTGGCCACGCACATGCACTCGATTTACTCGCAGACCTGTGATCCGGCAGGTCGTCAGCACACGATTGAGGTTCTGGGTCTGAATAATAACCTGAAGATATTCATGGACCTCATCAAGAAGGAGCAGCGACTGCAGTCACAGCGACAGCTGAGTTCCCCCGGCACCAAATACAAGAGTCCAGTGCTCAGTTACGCCGTGGACATGGTCGATGCCTGCGTGCGCTACTGCGAGCAACTTGACTATCTGATCGAGCATGGCGCAGTTATATTGGAGCTGGCCAAGAATCATGAAACCTTTGAGCCTTCTGTGTCGGCGGTGCTGCAGGAGATGTATGTGTACATGAAGCCGCTGGAGGCTATTAATGTGTTTATCTACGACGACATAATGCCACTCGTTGACGTCATTTTACGTTCCCTGGACTATCTAACCACATTTCCTGGCGATCTGATTATGACCCTGCGTATACTGCGTTTTCTGGTTACCACTAAGACGACACCGCCGCCAGGCGTCAAGTCCACCAAGCGTATGGGCACAGAGGAGCTAAAACATCGCTTTGTGGCCCTCCAGCTGTACGCAGCAGACGGCGTTCAGCTTATGATTCAGATAATGGAACGGCTATGCACCTACTTCGAGCAGCCCGGCATGCACGCGCCCGCCTTGATGACCATTCAGGGCGTGCACTGCTGCCAAATTATGCTGCCCACGCTGCAAATATTGCGTGAGCTGCTCTCCTACGCCATACTGTGCCGCGATGGCAGCTTCAAGGATCTGACATCCATTGATCATCTGGTGAAGGTATACTTTCTACTGTACTACTATCCCTCGCGCTGTCAGGCAGGCGCCGAGGTGGAGCTGTGCAAACTGGAGGTGGTGCAGGCACTGTTGGCCTATACGCAGCCGCACGAGCAGGACGAGGAGTCGCTGCACAAGTCGCTCTGGACGCAAATGGTTCGCGAGGTCCTGAAGAACATCGATGGACCGGCCAACTTTATTCCGGGCCTCAAGCTGTTGGCGGAACTGCTGCCGCTGCCGTTGCCCATGCCGCAGCCACTGTGCGACCAGCTGAAGCAGCAGCACAAGCAGCGCCTGATCACCGAACGTAAGCTGTGGTCCGCTCATCTGCACCCGCAAAGCGGACAAATTGCCAAGCTGGTGGAAGCGCTGGCGCCGTCGAGTTTCCCGCAGCTCTCGGAGCTCCTACAGCGCGTCTGCATGCAGCTGTCGGATCTGGCGCCCAACATGACGCTGCTCATAGCCAAGACAATTATGGAGCTGCTGTGCAATGAATATCAAAGCGCCAACTGCATGCCCACCACCAACCTGGAGCGCCTGCTGCGTTTCTCCACGCGCCTCTGCGCTTTTGCGCCGCTCAAGAGCTCCATGCTGTCCATTTTGTCGGGCAAGTTCTGGGAGCTGTTCCAATCGCTGTTATCGCTCAACGAGTTCAACGAGGTCGTTTCCAATTGCCAGGAGGCTGTGCATCGCATACTGGACAGCTTTCTGGACTCGGGCATTTCCCTAATATCACACAAATCAACAGCGCTGCCAATGCTCAACTTATCCGCAGCACTGCCGCCCAAGGAATTAATTCCACGCATCATCGACGCAGTATTCAGTAATCTGACCAGCGTCGAGGTAACACACGGTATTTCTATTCTGGCCGTGCGCAATCTGGTCATTCTAACCGAGCATGAGTGAGTAATGAAATTCCTCATTCAATTATCCATTTAAATCGTTTCCTGCCTTCCACAGCTATACATTTTATCATCTGGCGCAGCTGCTAAAGCAGAAGATAAGCGAATTTCAGGCCTGGATCGAGCGTGTTATACTTCACAACGAGACGGTTGAGTACAATGCAAACATAGAGTCGTTAATTTTACTGTTGCGCTCCTTGACACAAATCGAACCGAACCCGGCAATGACCGCCATGCCTTTTCGCATGCTTAAACTGGGCCCCATTGAGCTTACCCAGCTGCTGGAGTTCCAGGATGTGGAGCTGGACAGGCCGCCAGTCTTACAGCGCATTCTCAAAGTGCTGGAGAAGTACAAGGCAGTGGCCAATGAGGCGGCGCTCTCTGACTTAAAACAGCTAATTGCTCTGCAGGCGTCCAGGCCCGAGCACGAGACGCTCATCGTCGCCGTAGGCCCAACAGAGGCGCCAAACGAAGCCGATGGAAATGCATTGGGCAGCAGCAATGTCACCGTCACGGGACCACTCAACGTTGAGCCGTATTTGCCGCAAGCCGAGGGCATTGTTACGCAGTACGAGGCACGTCCCATATTTACGCGCTTCTGCGCGACGGCTGAGAATGTTCAGCTGACGGCCCGTTACTGGCTGGAGCCGCTGCCCATTGAGGTGATCGAGGATATGGACGAGCCGCTGTACGAGCGCATTGCCTGCGACTTGACTGATTTGGCCAATGTTTGCCTAAATCCCGATCTGAATCTCACGGGCGACTGCAAGCGTGTGCTGCATTTATCCGGCTCCCCGCAATCCAATCGCGAAATGACGCCAACAGCGCCCTGCTTCCGCACCCGCCGCGTCGAGGTGGAGCCCGCAACGGGACGTCCCGAGAAGAAAATGTTTGTGAGCGCAGTGCGAGGACGAGGCTTTGCCAGGCCGCCGCCGTCGCGTGGCGATTTGTTCCGCTCCCGACCGCCCAACACTTCGCGGCCGCCCTCGTTGCATGTCGACGATTTCCTGGCGCTGGAGACGTGCGGCGCACAGCCCACAGGCCCGACGGGCTACAACAAAATACCCTCAATGCTGCGCGGCTCGCGTGTCGGTCGCAATCGTGGCTCACGCATCTCAGCAGCGGCTGCTTACAGGTAAACAGTCAAATAATGAGTACAAACTGTGTTTTAACCGATTTTTCGTTTTGTCTCGTTTACAGACAAAAGAAACTGTTGCGCATTGGCTCACCCTCCAGCTGGGCGGAGACGACGGGCACGCCGTATCGCTCCGGCAATGCTGACGCGCACTTTGGCAACAACGACTCCCACTACACTTCACCACACTACAGTGGACGGCCGCGTGGGCGTGGCCTGCGCTCAAGACCACCTTATTTGCGTTAGGATCAGCGCTGAAACTTGCAAATGCTATAAAAGTGTTTTGTGTATATTCGATTTATACAATTTTGTACGTAACGTTATTAAATTTAAGCTTGCTCTGTAACCACACAATTCAAGCGCACGTCGTGCTCCTCCACGGGCAGCTCTTCGTTGGTAACGATCTGTTCGTTCAGGGCCAGCGCCATAATGGTGATCTTCTTTTGTGGATACTTGTCGGCATGCTGCTTCAAGTACTTATCATAGTAGCCCATGCCGTGGCCCATGCGATCGCCGCTGCGTGTAAATGCCACGCCGGGCACAATAAACAGATCAATGCCGTGTCCTGCAGGGAGACATAAGTATACAGAAAAAAGAAGGTATGAGAATTAAGTATTCCTTACCATTTGTCATGGCATCTTCGCGACTCTCCTTGAAGTCTGGCTGCTTAATGTTCCATTTGGTCAGGGGCAAACCTTCGTATTCGTTCATGTCGAGCAAGCGCACCATCTTCATCTTTGTGCCCTGGTAGCTGGGCACAAACACCATCTTCTCCAGCCGAAACATCTCGCGGATGAGCGCCGTGGTGTCCAGCTCATCGCTGGTGCTCAAATAGATGCTAACGCGCTGCGCCTGACGAAATGCCTCATTCTGCAGCACCTGTCAAATACAAAGTACAGAGAAAACTGTTGTTTATTTAGATTCCCAGAAGATTACGTGCAGCGCACCGACCCTTGAGGTCACCCCCTGCGATTGCTTAGCTATGGCATCGGGCGTTAGGCACTTAAGGATCTCCTTCATGCGCTTCCTCAGCGCCACTTTGAGGCTGTTCTGGATTGTGGTTGTCATTGCGATGCACAGTGCGCACACTTGTCCTAACCGGTATCAACTGTTTTCTGTTTGCTCGTCGTCTACAGCCTCTGTGGATCTTCGCCCTATCAGCAAATGTGCTCGTTATCAGTTTTCACCGATCGCCTGCTCTTGTCCACCCTAATTCGTAAACAATCGTCAGGTCGGCTTTTATATGCATATGTTAAATACTGTTGATAAATAGCGCTAGGCAACCAAATTCGATTTGAATGCGTTAAATTCGCTTATATTTTACATATAATTTACTATGCACAAATAAGTGCACAGCAATGTTCGTAAAATGGTTATTTTTCTCGAGTATTTACTGTAGCTTGGCTGACTTAAACTCGACCTTGTTGTCAGCTGACCCCACTTTAAATTTAGCACTAAATATGACAGCAGCTGTCACAGTCAGTGTTGCCACATTCTCCAGTTTCCCGTCAAATCTGGCTTTTTTTTAGGTTAGATTGGAACAACAACAGCCGTAAAACCTTATGTACAGGAATTTTATGATTATGTTTTAAATATATGGTCAATTTGAAGAATTGGCAAGGTTTTGAATATAATTTAAAGATGTAGACTTAAGAGTTAACTTTTAAACATATTCCTACCATTTTCCTTTCACAAAAATGGGCAGCACTGGCCTCACTAGAAATAGTCACACTGTCAGCAGTTGCAATAACAAAGCGGGTATCACTTTAAGCTGGGGTAATATGCTTCTTAATGAGTTGCAAATTATTTAAAGGCCAATTCTTAGATATACCATTTGGCAATTATGGCTATTGAGGTTAAGGTTAATCTAGGTTTATTCAACTAACAAATCATTTTAAAAGCAATTAAATATGTAATAATTATTATTAATTATGGTTCGTTCAGTAATAAGAGTTCTTCCAGTGTTACGTTGTTTCTTTGGAGCCTCTCGTTGAGAAAACAATCAGCTTTCTCAATCGTATCTGGTGTTAGCTCCTCCTTATAGCCATTCACCTTGCCGCTGCGCATAAATCTGGAGGATAAATTTGTAAACTTAATTTATAATTTCCTTGTAAATTTCTGTACCGAATACTTACCTAGGTTTTTCAGCGCCGTTATTTATGGGAATTGGTTCCCGAGCAATTTCCCATAGATGATTTGTGGTTTGGTTTTCTAACATCGAAATCAAATTAAAGCAATTCAATACATACAAAAAAAAAGAACTCACTCTTCATCTCTTCAAAGGACAAATGCTTTAATAGGCGTTCCATTTGCTCGTCCGTTACAGTCTTGTTAAGAAATCCGCAGACATCATTGATAACAGATCGAAGATCATGTTTCATCCGCTCGAAGCTAGTGTAGAACAGCCAGGATTCGTTACGCAGTTGATAAAACTCAGTCGCATGTTCGATTGGTTGATTTCTGGCAGAATTTTCAGCCATTAATTCATCAATGAATTCTGCCAACGTTTTCGGCTTGCCAATCCAATCTATGCGATAGTATAGAGATACCCAAGCATCCTTTGGATTTCGGAAGACATAAACTACTTTAGTCTTCCTCTGCCAGAGCTGAGCGGGCAGCAGGGCAAGGGGCAAATGTGACTTAATAAGACGTGGCGATGGCAGCTCTTCTACGCGTTTTAGGTTTTCTTCTTTGTCCCATCTGTGAACTAGCCTCTTATACTTATATCGATTCATTTGTTAAAATATACGTACTCTAAGTAAACGGAGCGTAGTTCCAAATCCTTGGCCAATGCTGCCTCAAAGTTGCAGTCATTCAGCAGCAGCCACAGCAGCTCCTGCATCCAAGTGGTGCCACATTTCGGATAGGTAACCAGCCAAACATCATCCTCAAGTATCTCCATGCCATGAATAGTATCTGCGAAAGCTTGACTTGGTCCGTAGAGTATTGGCTGGCTCCAGTCTTTGTCAATCAAATTGACTGGATATTTAATGGGCGTGACCTGAACGTATTCCATTGCTGAAGTGTACTAATTTTTAATCTTGCTTTTCGCCCTTTTTATAGCTTTTCTTTATATGCCCATAACGAGATAAAAGAAAAGATTATGTATTATGTACATATGAATATCAAGGTTTGCTGCACGACTAAGAAATACCTTGTGGAAACTTTTAGAATGTGTTCACAATTTTAAATAATACCCAATATTATAAACATAAAATTATAACTGAAATTCAGGGAATATAGTTTCAATATATATATAGTATATAGAAAAGAATACTTCTTGTCTGACCAATTGTAAGGTTACTCTAGGTTAGCATATGGCCAAGAGCACTATTCTACAAACTTTATCTATTGAAAAAAAAGTGTTTTATTATCAGTTAAATGGCCCAAATAGATAGCATCTACATATTTACAAACTTACACTAATTTAAAACCGAGCTGTTTACCGAATAATGCTCAGATTATTTAATAAATACAGTAATTCAATTTATTATTTACACCACTTAGTTTCGAGGGCAGTTCAAAGTATTATTTAGCTCTATTTGCTTTGCTAAATATTATTGGCTTATTTTATTTATTATTCATTAAGGAAGTATTTTTAACTGAATTCATAGGAAATGTTGTAAACTTAAGCTGTATAAAAATTATCAGTTTATTACAACTAGAATATATGCTTTGGTATGCCAAAATTTTAAAGATCTTTGATTATATCTCAAAGTTGGGCACTTTCAAAGAGAGGAAGGGGTATGGGGGGGGGGGAGGGGAATGTTAAGACTATGAAATATTCTGTTTATTCATTCAAAGCAGATTTACTAAATGTTTTAGATTCGAGCTCTGATTGTTTTTGAGATATGCTAAAAATAAAATTGGCGCCAGCTAAAAACTTATTTATATGTAATTAATGTAATGCAATGTAATTAAAAATATTTAAATAAATTAAAATAAAATAAATTATACATAAAATAAATTACATCAAGATAAATATATGTATTACACTCTCTTGCATTAATATTTTATTACATTTACTATTTACTTTATGGGGTTTGAAATGCATTCTGAGTATTGCAAACATGTGCAGAAAATTAATATACACTCTTTTGTTTAAATATTGTGCATCGGATACACAAGTGTTCACCCTTGGCAGTGTTCACTGTTCGCATTAAGTCAAGTGTGCGCTGATTGCACTTTTGCATCTTTTCACTAATAGCTGTGCAAGTAAATGTGCTGAAATACTCGTAATGAAGAATTTATTTATTAATAAAAAATACATATGTATATAGTATACAGAACTGTTGTATAAACATACTTGTGCATGCGTATATCACATTGGCTTACAATCTATACAAAGTGATTAATGAAGGCGCCCACGATAATTACAACAATTAGTTGGCAACAGCTTGAGAATTGTATTTGCTGTAGGTTGCAAAATCATCCATGTGCAATTTGTAGTCCCTGAGATTGACATCCGACCACAGGTCGAACTCGCGTATGACGTCCGCCGTCATTTCGTCCTTGTGGCTGCCGACGACGCCGCGTCGCACAAACCTGTGAGGAGCAACACTTTTTAGACGTACAGGGCTGAGATCCTTGCCGTGTCCACATTTGGCTTACCTGAACTCCTCCACTTCGCGTCCGGCTGCCGCCTTCATGCTCTCGAACTCCTTGGCATGATTGCAGGCGGGATTGTCGCGCATGCTCTCGAAGGACAGGTGCGATTTCATCTGCTGCACCTGTTCGCCGCTAACGGAGCGCTGTAGGAATTGGGCCACGTCTTTGATAACGTCGGCCAGCTGGGTCTTCATGCGCTCGTAGCTGGTGAAGAAGATGTGCGGCTCGTGGCGCAGCTGCCAGAAGTCGAGGACGTGCGGCCAGCAGGGCGTGAAGTTGACGTAGCCATCGATGAAGGAGTGCATGAAGTCATCCTTGGTGCCCTGGTAGCCGACCATGCCGCGCCAGTGATGAAAGTACGAGATGGCCGCGTCCTTGGGATTGCGATAGACATAGATGATCTTCGGCTTCTTTGTCCAGATCTGGCGTGGCAGCAGCCAGGCGGGCAAATGCGATTTGATCAGACGGGGCGAGGCCATTGCATTGGCCGCCTCGATGGTGTCGTGCGGCACGTTCGGCACAACCCCGTTGAATCTATTGAAACTATCTATATAGTACAACACTGGACTGAAAGTAAAGTTTCGTTGGGCTTACTCCAGAAAGGGCGAGCGCAGGGTCAGATCCACACTCTTGGCCGTCGCGAAGTCGCAGTCGTGCAACACCAGCCAGGCCAGCTCCTGCATCCAGGTGGTGCCGCACTTGGGCAGCGTCACAATCCACACATCGTCCGCACGCACCTCGAACTCGTGCACGCGATCCAGCACGGGCTGAAAGGTGTCCGCCAAACGGCAGAAACGCTGCTCCCAGTTGCCCACCACGGGAACCCCCGGCTGCCCAGTCGCATAGATCGACGAGTAGCCCCCGCTGATGGCCAACTTATCGATCTGCTCGAAGGGCACGCTCCGCGCAAAGAAACTCGACTCGGGCATATTTACTGCTACCACTCGTTACTCGGTTACTAACGGAACTATTAACTGCGAAGGTTTCAAGAGGCGTCCAACCGATCGGCTCTGCAGTTGGCGCCGCATTAAACGCAGCCAACGTCAGCGAGAAATCAGCGGCAGAATTTCTCGGACAGCGTTCGTGCGCCAGAGAGATGCGCTCGTGAAGGGAAGTGCCAGTGATCGTGATCGTGGTGGTGATCGTGGTGGTGATCGTGATCACTAGTCACACTTTTTATTCAATTTCTTTAAGTATGAGATTTGTTAGGTTTTGCTATTTCTTAAATTTTTATATGAACACATAGTTCAATAACTGAAAGGAAGTGATCGTGGTGGTGATCGTGATCATTTTTTTTACTCAATTCACTCATAGGTATGTTAAGTATGAGATTTGACAGTTTTGCTATTTCTTAATTATTTATATAAACACATAGTAATATCTTCTAAAAGTTCAATAACTGAAAGGAAGTGATCGTGATCGTGGTGGTGATCGTGATCACTAGTCACACTTTTTATTCAATTTCTTTAAGTATGAGATTTGTTAGTTTTGCTATTTCTTAAATTTTTATAAGAACACATAGTTCAATAACTGAAACGAAGTGATCGTGGTGGTGATCGTGATCATTCTTTTACTCAATTCACTTATAGGTATGTTAAGTATGAGATTTGACAGTTTTGCTATTTCTTAATTACTTATATAAACACATAGTTAAAAGTTCAATAACTGAAAGGAAGTGATCGTGATGATGATCGTGATCACTAGTCACACTTTTTAGTCAACACTCTTTGAAAGGTATGTTAAGTGTAATTTTTGACAGAGTTGCTATTTCTTAAATATTTATATAGGCATATAGTTATTTAAAGTCTGTTCAATAACTGAGTTTGAAGAGATGCGTCGTGATGGGAAGTGATCGTGATGATGATCACATATCACTCTTTTTACTCATCATTAATTTTTAGGTATGCTCAGGTATGTTCAGTATAAGATTTGACAGTTTTTAAAATTTTTCAAAAATTTTCTATCATTTTATATTTATATTAAAAGTTTACTATCTGACTTTAAATAGTAAATATTGTGAACTTTATTCAAAGTTAAATTAAAATTCTGCTGAATTAGAAGGCATTATTTTATGATAAATTAAATTAGCTAAAAACCCTAAAAACTGCACTAAAGATCGGTTCTTAATATAGACCTTAAAAATATATTTTATTTTGTATATGTTTTTAGTTTTATTATAAGTTCTAAGTTTAAGATATTGAACTGTAATCAAATCTCCCAATTTGACCAACTTATAAGCACGTAAAAAAGCAATAAAAGTGTTTATAATGGTGCAAATATTTAAAGCTACTATTACAAAACTGAATAAACAAAAACTGTGAATATCACTTTCAGTTTCCCTTCGCTTGAAGCTCAGCTCTAATGGAGCCCGAGCTCGCGTACACAACCAATTTTGTCTGTATTATATAATGGGCACAGTAAATACATATATTTATATTTGTAAAGAGACTCGTTTGCTGTCATCTTCGGTTCGATTTTCGAAAAACACAATAAACGATAAACGGGTGCTGTAAGACTTTCTTTATGGACGGCTTTTGTTCGCGATCGCAGCGATCGCTTCATATTCCATCTTGGCCCTGGTTAAAAGAAAGTTTTTTTTTTCGGTGCTAACAACTTTTTTGTCAACAGTTTGTTTGTTTGGCCTGCGTGAGTTTTTAATTCGATTTTTTTTTTGTTTCGGCGGTGAAATTATGCGTACAACTTTTGGGCAGCCATTTGGCCAAAAGAATCGAAGCCAGGCCGTAAACAGGTTGTTTAAATGCAGATCGCAGCTGAGAGACTGACGCAAGTTTAAGCCCATTGACTGAATCGAACAGATGTTGACATTATTCTGCATTAGGATACCAAATTTAAATGCTTTGCGAATCGCATTTGAAATTATTCTAATTTTCGACCTTGGCCCCAAATCGAAGCCCAAATGAAAGTTTCACCTTTCAGTTTCTTTGTTTGTTTTAAAATGATGAAATTATGTTAAACTCAACTTTTTTTTGTATTATGTATTTGCGTTTTTTATTCGCGTTTTTTGTTTTTGTTTTTACAATAAATTTGACTAAATCTTAACATTTATAATCCTTAACCTGCAAGGAGCAAACAGATGTAGTAACAAATATATGTCAGTATGTAGTTGTATAAGGGTTTTCTTCTTCTTTTTCCTTTTGTTTTCTTTTGTTTTTTTCTTTTTAGAAACAAACAGTATCTAAGAATTTAGTAATAGTAGTAGAAATTTTTATGCATTTGTTTAAAGAGCTCGTTTTTAAAAATAATTGTTTCTTTTTCGCTTTGATTTTTGTGTAAATACTTATTAAGATGTACGCGATCGTAAATCAATCTGAAATCGGAAAAGAAAGAGGAAGAGAGTAGTGATCTAGATAAAAACTGAGGTGATTTAAGTGCTGGCAATCAAAGAAAATAAGACACCAAATGAAGATTAAGAAAATAGAGGTGAAATATATTGATGAAAATTAAATGAAACTAAGAGAGAGAAAACACTCTCTGATAATTAAATTAAAGATGATATTAATCCAAGGATCCTATCGACTCCAGGAAGTACAAAAGTCAGAAGCTTTGAAAGAAGAAAATTAAAAGAAATATATATAGGGCTGAAAATGGAACCTCATCAGTTTCAATCCCAAAATCGAAATCTTTAACATTTCCATAACAGATTCAGCTTTATAGATTGTCAATTTATCCTTGCTAAGCTTCCACAGAATTTGTTTCTTTTACTGGAATGTTGAAGGATCAGTAGGTCAATCTAGAAAGCTACTGGATAAGGTCAGGATGGAAGTTATTTTTTAGCGAAAGTGGAGAAAGTTGAAAGTCGAATAAAAAAGGGAAAATTATATGCAGCCTTAAGGCTGGTATGGTTATTGATCAATATTTAAATAGTAGAGTAGAGTATAGAGTATAGAAATGAAGGACAAAATAATTTAGACAACGATCACTTTATCAGTAAATTGGTTCTTTAATTAGTTGATGGATGATTACGGAACTTATTTGGGTCCTCTAAAAAATGATATTGATTTTCGATTGATTGATTTACGAAATCGGCGTAGTTAAAAACCAAAAAAAATATACACACACATATACATATACATATATATATATGTATATATATTAAGTTTTTTTTTGTAGTTGCACACGCACTTTAAACACACACACACACACATATTAACAACAATAAATATATATGTATATATATGTACTCGTATAAATTTCTTACTTTGTGTACACTTTAAAGGTGTGTGCGTGTGGGTGTGTGAGTGTGTGTGTGTGTAATTTGGCCAGGTAGGTGGGTCAGTTTTGAGTGCTCTATATTCAAATTGGTTTGCCGGGATTATATTTGTCCGTGTGTATAAACTGTATCAAAAGTTTAAGGATGTGTTCAATGTCTATAACAAATACAAATAACAGTGTGACTGAATGAGGATGTTGTGTTTCACACACACACACACAAATACACGCACACACACACATAGACACATACATAAATACACCTATACATACATACATATACATATAATAATATATATAAATATATACTTTAAATATGCTTATCCATCGTAAAAGTTGTATAAATTGTGTATATATAGTTAATATTGTATATATATATGTATATATATATACTTATTATTTTGCCTTTGCTTTGATTCATAGGTATGTAAACATATATGTATATATAATTATTTTGCTTTCATTTTTGTTTGTTTTCTGTATTTTGTATTTTGTTTTTTGTTTTAACAAGAACGTTTTATCGATTCGTATTAATTTACTTGTTATATAATATGTAATTTGTTCAGTCAATTAGATAAAAAAGATTTCAAAAAGGGATTCACTTAATTATAAACCTTCCATTTTGCATGACTCATTTGCATGCAAACAACTGTAATCATAGTTAGGTTAGTTATAGATATTAGGTAATTATAGGTACTACTAGAAAAAGGGGCCCCATATTGAATTTCGCACGTTTAAATATGTGGATTCGAATTGTTTTCAAACTAGAAGTTGTACATTAGTAGAAATAGATAATAGTATAAAGACTTAATTCGTTTGCGCTGCTCTCTCTCTTACACACACACACACACACACACACACACTCGCACACACTCTCACATCTTGTCATCTATCTATGGCCTTGCGATTTATTCTTAATATAAAAAAAGTAGTTGGACAGTTTTGTATTTAACAGAGATTGTCTTCGTGTGTGTGTGTGTGTGTGTGTGTGTGAGGGGTCTTGAAGGTGGGAAACGGGTAACACTTAGTACTTATGTGCTAGTATGTGTGCAATGGCAACGACGCCATTTTCTTTTATTTTTTATAGCGTTTACTGTTACTCTTAGGTACCCTAGAGCGCACGCCATATTGTACTTGGGACAATATGTGACTTCTTCTGTATATATTTACGTAGATTTGTATTAATTTATTTATGCATACACACACACACACACACGCACGCACACACATACACATTTAATAGGGCACACAGATAAACATTTAAATTTTTTTTCTTTTTTGTGATGTTACTTAAATATTAAATTTTGAGTCCAGCCCAATAATTTTTTGTTTTTGTTTTTTTTTTTGTTTTTGTTTATCTTTGTTTTGTTTTGTTTTGTTTTGCTCTTCAAACATTTGCGACAGGTTTTGTATCTTTTTGTTTTTTGTCTGGTTTGTTTGTTTTGGTTGGGTGCGTGTGAAGCTCTTTGGTTGCAACCAGTTTATACACACACACACGCACACACACACACACACAGCTATTTTGGAAGCGTTATTTAGTCGAGAGATATGTATGCAACAGCAACAACAACGACAACGACAACAACAATAGTAGCAGCAAGAACGAGTCCCCTATTCGGAAAGAGTGCGACGCAAGTGGCGCCATCTTTGGGCCCGTAGGCGCCTACACTAGAGCATATCTTCCATTTCGTTCTCGCCAATTGTGGATGTGGCTGGCGCCTGGGCCGGCAGCGGCTTCAATAGACCCGAAAATAATCGCCGGAAAGCCGTATGCTATTTGGAATTCGATGGCTTGTTGCCAACAGGCGGCTGCTTGGCCATAATCTCGGCCAGCGTATTGACGCCCTGCTCATCGTATTTCTTCCACTGTGCGTAGTTGATCTTCATGCACTTGATCAGCTCGGGCATGCCAATAAATGCTGTTGCAAAAGAGAATTTAATCAAATACACATTTAGCTGCCAACAGAACTCACCGTCCCAGGCCACCATCATGTCCTCAATAATATATTCGATGAAGCCAATCTGGCTCTTTGGTATGCTGCAGGTGGCCCGATCGAACATTGGCATCACGATGGGCAGATGCCGTTGCTTCTCCTCGTCCGTCTGCATAAAATACTCCTCGGCAATGCGGCGGGCCCACTCGATGCAGTACTGCATTGGCCGGGCCGGATTGCTAACGTCGGCTACTTTGATGAGCATGCGGCGCATGAGGATCGAGGTCTCCTCCTCCGACTGAACGAGCTAGGAATTTAATAAGTTGATTAGATTGACTTCAAATAAGCCACACTTGAACTCACATCACGCGGCTCCATCTCGTTGCCAAAGACGCTCACAAACTTGGCCAAGTGCTCGAAGTGACGCGTCATTTCCGTGGCCAGAATCATATCGATAATTGTGCTGCGTGCCGACTTATAAGTCTCCTTGTCCAGGTTCTTGAAAATGTTGATCTTGTCGTCGCCTATGAAGAGACGCAGGGATTGTAATTAAATCGAGGGCAGTTCAAGTTGTTTGCTTACCCAAAGTCAGCTTGAAGGTGATCGCCGCATGATGCGATTCCAGCACGGTCAGATCGTTGTACAAAATGGCCAGCGGATTGTTCGAGTTGGACAGAAAGGCGGAGGAGCGGCCCGGATGGTCGACATCGTGAGCAGCTGCCGCAATCAGAGCCGTTGCCTCGTCCATGCGATCCATGACCATATCCTTATTGGCCAGCTGGGTGATAAAAGCGCCCGTTGCCTGAAAAAACAAAGTTTAAAGCCAAGTTTTAAATTGGTTTATTTTTGATATAAGTAGAGGGAGATCCACCTGCATGACATCCGCAGCATGTGTGCTGTTGTGGTAGGTGTTGCTCTTGTGGTAATGAGCCTCGATTACAGCCAACCAGGCCTTGCACACGTTCTCGTCAATGTTCAGCGTGGCGAAGACATCGAAGCGTCGGAACATTTCCATGCCCAAATACAGCAGCGGGTGGAAGTCGGTGATCTCCTCCAATTTGAATATATCAAAGTCCCACTTAAGAGATTCTTCTAGAAGTTCCATAATAATCGGATTGGCCTGCAATGAAAATTATTTATTCATTTTTTAAAATGTTGTCTGAAAATTGAGCTATATTAATTAGCTGATCAGTTTTAATGATAGCCACCTCTGTCTGCGGATTTGTTAGCTAGTCTCTCTCTTTTTTTTTTTGAACTTGTCAAACTTGTTTTATACGTGCTTTATGTGATTAACATTAGAGTACTAAAACATAGTCTTAGAAATATTTGCTAGAAACTAAACTTATTTGCTTTTCACAATACCTTGATAATATTTAATAACTATTAAGCTGTAACATGTAAACGAAAAAAATGTTAAATTTAACATTTAAGGTTAACATGTGTAATCAAGAGTGTTAAAAACTTTTGCAGCTATTTATTTAAACTCTTTGAGCTAATGGAAGGTTATATAAATAAGGGATTTGTGTTTTTTATAATGGATATATATTTATTTATATAAGTCCACAATTCTTACCTTCATCTTGGCGGGCACAATGGTTGCCGTGCGCGTCGAGTTGCCAGTGCGGATGATGGAATCGTTGGAGCTGCGCCGCGATGAGTAAACACTGGGACCCTAAACAGAATAGAGTATATAGTATATATATAGAGAGATCTCCAAATGCACCCTTTAAGTACTTACCGTTAGTAGGGCGCCAATGAGATCGGTTGCAATGGGATCGTCGGTGCGTATCTCCTTCATTTGGGGACTGTAGAGACCTTCGCGCTTAAGGAAGTCCAGGACTTTGTCTATGAGACGCGCCTCGTCGGCTGAACAATTCTCCTGTACTTGTGATAGTAAATTGATTATCTAAAGTGCGATGTGCGCAGTTTGTGTGTTGTTGTTTATTGATGTTGTTGTTTTTTTTTTATATTTGTTTATTTATTTTTTGTTTTTTTTTGTTGGTTGCAAGCGACGCGAGCGAAACGAGCGAGCGAGCGAGCGAGACAGAGCGAACGTGCGAGCGAATGAAACCATTTTATATATATATATATGTACAATGATTGTTATTAAAATTTATTTTTTGTTTATGTTTTTTGTTTTTGGTTTTTTTGTTTTTTTTTGTTCGTTGTTCAAGTACACACAAAACATAAAAGTAAAAAGAGAACATAACAAATAAGAGATATATAAAAAAGAGAATAAAATGTAAAAACAATTGTTTTAGTTGTGCAATTTTGTTGTTGTTGTCTGTTATTGAATTTTGAACTCAGTCTCAGTATTATGGATTAGTAGCGTTTAATTAGATTCAAGAATATGGATGATTAACTCTGCCCAGCCCCAGAACACAATTAGTTGTTGTTGTTGTGCGTTTAAATAAACTAACTGATTTAAACTGTCAAGTAACTGTTTCTAGGAATATTTTTTTGTTGATATATTTAAATCTTTTTTATCTATTTTTTTTTGCTACTGATTAAAAGCTTTTAAATTAAATGCACAACCCACAAATTAATTAACAAATTTAACTTTGAAAAACTTTCTCTTTTTTTTTTTTTGAACTGTTAGCTGTCAGTGTCGGTGAGTGTGTGTGCTCTGTATTTGTTGTGCGTGGTTGCAGATGTTGTGAACTAACTGATGCTACAGTGGCAGGACATTACGACACACACACACACACACACAGACACATAAACCACAAACCACACACCACACGGACACGGACCATAATTTAGTAGGTGGGCACAGAAAGCATTCGTATTCAGGTAAGGGGAAGGGGGAAAGGGGGAAGAGGGAAAGGGGGAGGGTAGGGTCGAGTCAGAACCAATTGGGCGTACAAAATGGAGTCATACTTTGGTAATGGGCGCCTCCAGGGGCAGCGATGTGAGCTTGGCCAGGCTGGTGCGACGCAGTCCGTCGGACGCAATCGAGCGGACATCGAAGCTGCAGCGGCGCACCGAATGCAGCGAGCCGCGTGGCGCCTCCTTTGGCTGCGGCAGCGTTGCAATGAAGTCCATGCCGCCGCCGGGTATATCAAAGTTGAAAATCAGATGTGTGGGCGCGCTGCGCTCAAAACAGATAAAGGGAGCAAAAGAGAGAGAAACATTGAGGGATAAGTTAAATGAATTACTTTCTGGTCGCTTTTTTTTTGGTTTCTTTTTTACCTGCCAATACAGGCAACTGGCACAACTCGAACGTGCATCGGAATGCCTTCCTGGTTCTTGCGACGCACAGTTAGGATGCCGTCGAACTCCTTGATGCTCTTGCCCTGCTCACTGATGGTGGACAGGTCGGAGACGAAGATGTCCGCCAATGGCTTGCTAATTATTTCATCCTTCAAAATAGAAATCTCATTAACGTTGCACGTTCAACGTTGCACGTTGCACTCACCAGCCGCATGTTGAGCAGCCTTTCCGTAGCACGATTCGCATACTGAATGCGCAGCACGTCGTCCGTGATGAGCACCACCTCCTTCAGGCGGTGCAGCGCCGTATAGAGCGCCTAGGTGAAGAGAGAGGGAGACAGGGAGAGAGGGAGAGAGTTGCAATTGTGGTTTACATTTACAATTTGATTAAAGCGCCAGGCACTTAATTGAATTAATGCCGTCAGCAGGAACCCCAACGGGGGCCCTGGCACTAACTGGATTGCGAATGGGTTGGCTCACCTGTTGGGTGGACATCACGTTGTGGGGCCTGATGATCGAGTGCAGGATCTGCTTTAGTTCCACGCTGCACATGGCCAGGTTGGTCGTCTCGGCAATGCACTGGGGAGGGGGCAACTCAAATCAATCTTGAGGCGAACCAATTAAGTTGGGGTTGGTAAAAACTTACTCTATTAACGCCAGCGTCCAATAGAGCAATTAGCGAATCGTCCTTTTCAAAGAAACTGTAAAAGGACATTAGCACAGGTCGTTCCAGCTGTTAATTAGTTAGTTCACCTACCTCTTCTTGCAGACTGCGATTATTGTCGTTAAATGATGCCCGTGTGTGTGACGAATTGTTCTATTTGTAGTGAGTTAAGTAAAAAGTTTTAGCTCATCACGTATACGCAATGGGGTGCCAAAGCTCACCTTGCAATGTGCTCGGCATCGAGTCCTTTTGTGGAGCGCGCATCAATTATAATTAAATGATAGCACTGCGCTGTGGCATATGACTTGTGGAGGGTCTCCAGCGCCTCCTCCTTGGACTTGACCAGCGTTACGTCCAGCTGATGGCGCTGGCAGGCCAATGTGATCACTTCGCAGATGCTATCCGATTTGTGGAAAACTAAAAGCGCCTGCGGGCGAATCGACATTGAATGGGGCATTAGTCAAATTGGACAGGACGCCAATGAGACACAGAGACAGAGAGACAGAGACAAAGACAGAGCTGATGTTGGTGGCACGTGTCAGCTTACCTTAAGTTGAGGATTCGGTGGTAGCACGGTTGGATATTTCAAGTCCATGAGATTTCGCTGCAATACACACAAACAAGTCAAAACAGGTGAGCTAAAGGCCAAAGGCAGGTGAGGCAGGTGAAGCAGTGTGTAAAATTTAATAAAAATCTACAGCGCTGGCTTTGCCATCAAAATAAGAGGGCTTAACTCGGCTTCTGTCTGTGTCGTGTCAGTTTACGAGTATGTGTGTGCATGTGTGTGTGTGTGTGTGTGTGTGAGTGTGTGTTTGTGTGTGAAACTCGCACAATATGCGTGGCCTGTTGTATGTGTCGCTAAAATGATGATAAATTAAAATAAAATTGCTTGCGCCCCGACGGAAATTGCTGGGGCGCCATTTGCCGTATTGGTGACTTGGCCTGCAGATTTATTATGTTCGTATGAATAAATGCGATATGTGAAAATCGGGGATTTAATGCACACACACACACACACACCCGCACACACACACACAAATTCGACTTGACTTGTGTCAATTCGGTAATGAAAACACAGCCTCACATCAAAAGGAACCAATTTAAAAAACTATTTATAAATGTCTTTTTTGGCAAAATACAACTGCTTTCAACCTGATTCGAATAAACAAAACGAAAAAAAATCAATAACCATAAATTGAGCTCATATATGAACACACAGAGAGAATAATTTCAAATCACGCATCCTGCGTTCAAGTTGTCCCTATCATAAAAAATTGATTTACTTCGCTTACCGAAAATAATTCAGAATGTAATCTTCGAGATTAATTTCCATTTGACAAAATTATTGATTTTGTCAAACCCACAGTAAAAGTATCTTTAAGGAGATTTCTATTTTCGCAGATATCTTAGGCAATTTGGCTTAAAGGTCAAGGAGTTTAACCAATTTGTGGTCTTTGGGTTGCGTGAAATGTGGTTTATAAGCTCATTTAATACTAGGGCTTAAGGCTGGTTTATTAATGAAATTTTTAAGCAACTATTTTGGCTTTATTACTGGCAATAAATAAATTCAATGTTTCATTCAATAAAAACCAATTTTTTCTTTTGACAATTAATGAGAAAATTAATTTGTGAATAATTACGGCAATTAAAATGACTTCTCTGATAATTTATATTTAATAGCAGATACTTTTTTAACCAAGTGATATATTTAATTGAACTGGAATGCATTTAACCCGAATATGCTATAAATATTTATATTCATCATCGAATTGTAAAGTTATGTGTAATTGCCTTGATTGCCACACAAAGTTAATGGATTCCGGAATTGGAAGCACATCAATCAATTGTAAATTTTGAATCACTGAACGGACACAGATAACAGTTATGACGATTCAAAGGTATGCTATTCTATTCAATATCAGTTGGCAAATAAGCGCCTGTCAAACTGTCGCTAACAGTACCTGAAATGTTTTAAAATCTTCCTCTTCGGTTTGTGGCGCTGGTTTTTTACCGTTGCCCACCCAAAGCCGCAGCTTGGGTCCTTTGTGCAGGCGGCGCTCGTACAGGCTGTGGCACTGGCGATCGAAGGGGTTCGTCCTTGTGTTGGGCCGCAGCGTCGCCGTCGCAGCGTCCTCCTGCTGCAGCTGCGTCAGCTTGACTCTGTCTTCCAGCGTAAGGTTGTTCAGACGCAACGCCTGCGTGTCCAGATTGCGTATGGCCTCGACTATTTCCGGCTGCATAATGCGTCCACCGCCGCAGGCTCCAACAGCTGTGCCACCTACTCCACCACCAGCGCCGCCGTTGCCGAAGGCCATGCTCAGTGACCTTGTGCTGCGCAGCAGTGGCGTCATTATATCCCTGCCCTCGGCCGCCTCGTTCGCCTCGTACTCCCGCTCCATTTGCTCGGGCGTTTTGCTGGAGTTGCCTGGCAACGGACCGGGCGCTGCCACTGGCACTGGCACTGGAATTGGAATTGGAATTGTAACTGGCACTGGAAGAGAAACGTTGGCCACCTTCATTTCCGAGCTCGCATTCGTCTCGAGCACTTGGCGGATGCTGCCATTTGTCGGCCTGTTTCCATGCCCGTTGCTCTGCTCTAAATCCAAGCCATTTGAATTAGCTATTCTGTCAGCGCTTATCAGCCGGTTCTTATCGACGTCATCAGCGAACGATGTCGTTGTTGTCGTTGTTGTTGTTGTTGTCGTTGCCGTCGCTATGGCTGGTGGCTGTTGCTGTTGTTGTTGTTGTTGCGGCTGCAGCTTTTTATTGGGCGTCGTTAATTGAGTTGTTGTTGTTGTTGCTGTTGTTGTTGCTTTTGCAATGTCATAGCGTTCAGCGTCCACCGCAGTTGAATGGGCGGCCGCGGTCTTCGCTGACGCCGACGACGACAACGATGATTTGGTGCGAAAAATTTTTGGCAAACAATTGCGCATTCTGCTAATTATACAATAACACTCAGAGCTACTTCACAATTTCGATGGGGCAACAATAATAAAACACTTCACTTCGATACACACATATACACACACAGACAGAGAATGTCCTTCCTACCACGACATAGGCAGAACGCTTGCGTAAGCAACTGCGAGGTTCATATTAGTTCCGAAAAGTTAATCAATTTCAAATTCGTGCAGATTTCCACTGATCAAATTTGTGATTTTGAAATCCAGTCGAACGAGTCTCGGCTGAGTTGAGTTTAGCGGGACTTTGCGGACTTGTGTCGTGAGTCTAGAAATTGAATATTTCACAGGTTTTGCGGTCGAAACGCGACTGAATGACTGACTGAGTAAAGTCAATTGGCCCGACAGTGGGGCGACGGCTGGCTGGCAATGCGGTGGGTTAATCTATTTCTTTACTTTTTGATTTCCCACCTTCAATGTTAATTGATTTGATTTCTCTGGCGGCGCATTGTTTATGTGCGACTCAATGGCAAATAACCGCACACAAACACACACAATCACACACAAACACACACACACACAACGTTGTGCTCTTTTGGTCAATTGAGAATACTTTGGCTTTGTAAATGAGCGGCTATTTAAAGTAACGCAGCTGAGCAAAATGTAAGGCAAAACAGCGCAAAAAAAACGAAAGAAGAAGAAGAAAACTGCGGCGAGAGCTCTCATCATATAACGAACGGTGATAAGATATCTTATCAAGACGTAACACACATGTGCGTTGTCGACAAAAAAAAAAATGCCCACCCCGAAAGCCCGATGGCCCACGGCCAGCTAAACAAAGGCAACCGAAAATAAGAAGAAGTCACAACAACTACAAAAACAAAAAGCATTCAATTTAATCAGCATCAGAAGCTTACCTGATACACATCCATTGAATCATCCTCGGGCGTAAGGGGCACCGCCAGCGAGGACTTGCGGTGACCAGGACGACCGACGCCGCCGCCGCCGCCGGAGGAGCTCGATGTGCCAGTGCCTGCGAATAGATAAAAGCCGGAATATTGTTAAACAGAGTCTGGCGCTGAAAAGCATGCTACATTCTTGTGGGCGCTGCGCCAAATGTGTTGCCTACTTTTAGGCACGATGATGCTGACCGACTACTCAGAGTCAGCCTCTTGTCTAGTCGAACGTTTTATTTAATTATAAGCGTTGGCATTTCAAAAAACACTTTATAACAGGCATACGCACACACACCCACACACACACACACATACACACATACACACGCACGCATACAAACACCACGCCCAATACGAAGACAATCCGCTTACCCACAAGCAGCTCGGACTCGGAGGCCGGACGCGTTAATGAAGCTCTGCTTGTTATAGTTGTTGTTGTTGTTATTGCTGGTGTTATTGTTGTTGTAGTTGCTGCCGTTGTTGTTGTTGTTGTTGGTGTTGTTTCTGCTTCCACGGCATGCGTTTGCATTTGCCTGACCGTCGCCCTGCCCATCATTAAAGCGGCCGCGCCCGCACTAACAACCGTTCCCGTTACCGCCCCCGCCCCTGATCCGGCGCCCGCCCCCACACAATTGCAGTCAACGCTCTCGACGCTTTCTTCGCTCATGTGGGCCGACGACGATGTCCCGGACAGGTTTGCTGGCTGGCTGGATATTATCATTGTGTGTGTTTGCGCTTATTCTACTTTTTGTATTTTCCGTATTATTTTGTATTTTATTTTTTTTTTTTTTTTTGCCGCTGACTTTGCAAATTAACTACAAATATTCAACATAATTATCGCTTTTGATTATTTTCGTGGCACTATGTTAATTTGTCATTTATTTTGTTGTAGCTGCCGCCGCTGCTGCTGCGACTATTTTGGCTGTTTTGGCCTGGCCGGCTGTTTATCTGTGCTGTGCTGGCATTGATTTCAGACAATTAGTGCGTAATGATAACCTGCTCCACATGCATAACTATGAGTATTTATGAAACGAAAATAGCCCTGAAACATAAACATGCGGAACTCATATCACTCCATATACTATATAGAATATAAATATATAAGTACTGTATAGTATATAGAGAAAATATTTGCATATATTCAAATAAATATATGTATATATGTATATATAAATATGCTGGGCTGGCCTGGCCTGTGTGTATCTTATCGTTGTTAGCGTCCGCCTGCCTCAGTTGCGCTGGCTAGCGGTACGCGTTGTAATCTAAACGAAAATCGATAAATTGTTTAGATAAAAGCCGCAGCAGCAGCAGCAGCAGCCGCAGCAGCAGCAGCAGCCGCCCGCTGACGTCGCCAGCAATAAGCAACAGGGTTTGGTTTTGGCTTTGGTTTTTGGCTTAGGCTCGCTCAGATACTCTACTATGGTCATGTTGAATCTCCAACTATTTGGAGCACACACACACACAAATATATACACACACAAACACACGCACACACAGAGTATATTACTTAAACTTAAAGCGTCTCTCGGGGAGTTGTGAATGTGGTAGCAAAATGTGGCGCCAATGGAAGTGGCTGCAAATACTTACAACACTTGCTCACATTAAGGCTCATGTTACACACGGACACACACTGGCAACAGTTACTGGCTCATTAGTGTGTAAAGTGTACACAAGTTGGCCAATGTAGCCGGGGCGGTTAGCGGGGCTTGAGTTGGAATTGAAGGTGCGCTTGATTTTGATCGATTAGCACTTGGGCTTATTTACGAGTATGCAACATGGCCACAACGGCGACGAGGCTCTGCAAACACACTGCAGGCAATATTAAAATTTAACTGCTCGACAAACAGGAGCACGGTTATGGTACGACTACAGTTATTTGCAAGCAAACAGAACAGAACCGAGACGAGCGAAACTTTAATGAAACACAAATTGTACTTGTTCAAAGTTAAATTATAAATCCGCAGTAAGAGCGAGTAAATGCTAAATGGTAAATGGCAACGGGCAACTTGCAACTGGCAACTGGGTGGCACTGACTAGACCAGACCACAGCGATACGTCCGCACTAATCCGTTATGAAAAACTGTTTGCCAGATGATAATTCTCGCACGGATTCTGAAACCGCCAGCGACCGCACTGCGCCCTACACACAAAACTGTCGGCCTTTTGGCCAGCTTCATTATTTTCCAGTAACATAAATTTGGTTTATTGTAAACTGGGCTTAAAAGTGTCTCAGAAGTACTTAGCTGACTTTGACTACCAAATAAATATATTGAATTATAGTTGCAGTTGCAGATATAAGATAGAAAATAGATTACTTCAACCTTGTATATCCAATTAAGCTATTTGTATATGCTTAGGCGCGCAAAGGTTAATCAAACCAAAACAATATTTTATGTATTTGTATAAATACACTCTAAGGAAAGAAAAATCTTTAAACAGCAAAACCAAATTACTGTTGAAATAAGTTATACGATATCCAATTAGACAGGTATTGCAAAATAAAGTTTGATGCTGTTTCTGGGAAATGTATTAATTTGCGAGCTGCAGCTTCGGGGATATTAATTTCATTGTACAAAAGTATTTATGCTCTTGTGCAATTTCTGCACAGCAGAACTTAATTAACAAATTCAATTATAAACATTATTGAACCACTTGATACCCCTCAAGTCGTTAGGCATTAAAGTGCATTAAGTAGAATTAGGCGAACGTAATTATTTAAGTTCAACGTTGAATTCCTTGTCAATGCAATTTTTGCTACCTGCATTTTGTATTATTTTTAAGACGTGATTTTTTAAAGCTTTATTGAGTATATTTATATACATATGTATATTTGTTTTGTACAAGGAATAAATATTCAGTAACAATTTCCGTTACAATATGTAAGTGAGCACGAAAACATTTTAGACAATAAAAAAAAATGTTTATCGAGCCATGAATGCATTTTTTGTTGTTGTATTGGATTGTTGATCGCGCAATTGCAATTTTCAGTGCAATAATTTAAAAGAAACGCATTTACTGAAACGTTGCTTGCATTAGAATTGCAAATAATAAGCTAAGCTATATAAAATTTAATTTATTTTTTAATGTGCATATTTTGTTAAGGCCCTGTTGCAGGGCGTTTGCCGGATGACATTAGCCGGCCATTGGTTGAGAGTGTCTTTTGCGCCTTGGTCGTTGTCATGACAACCAATTAATTTTTGATAAGATAATATCAGCAAGTTTGCTCATAGTATTCAGATGTTTAGGCCCCCGTACACACAGAGATACGGATACTGAAACACAGGCGTATAATGCGTTTTCAGAAACAAACACACACACAGTTACACGCACCTACACACACACACACACACAAATACAACTAAATAATCAAGTAGAAAACAAAACGCGTGCACAATCTACATCTACTATGCCCCTAGTGCGAGAGAGAGAGAGAAAGAGTGGTGAGCGTAGAAGAGAGAGAGGGAGGCAGTGTACTTAGTTGGCCTGGCTGTGGGCACGTTGCTCATGCTCAGGTTTCGTCCAAAAACCGAAATGCGAAACCTTCCGCCGAGGCTTTATCTATCTGGCGGCGATCATCACCGTTGATAGTTGGATGATAGGTGGGCATGGACATGTCGCCAGGTCCAGTGTCGCCATATTGACACCAGCGGCCAGTTCGTGAAAATGTTTGCTTTCTCTCGTCTGCGCTTTTTGGTTTTAATCTAATCTCTCTGACACTCGCAGTATTTGTAAAAAGCTTCACGTGGCTTTCGGGGGCAGTGCCACTACTGTCTACTAATTGTAAACAACAACAAAATCAACGAAAACGACAACGAAATTCTATTCTATTCAAATGCGACAACTTGTGTAAGAACAGATTTACGCCAACTACTTTCAAGATCGCAATCGCAATTAATTCACTTTTGCATTCTTACAGTTCGTTTTCGAGTAATTAATGTGAAACATTGATAAATTGCAGAACACCGTACTTGGCATTTGACACCGGCGCCTGTGGCAGCTGGGATTAAACGAACATAATGTATCGACAGCGCTGCCAGGCAATTCAATTGTTCGGCATCGCTGCATTTGAGTTTGTTTTTCGTTTGTGTTTTCGTTAACTTTTGTGTATTTTGCTTTGATTGATGTTTTGGCGCCACTGCGTGGGTGCAGAATCTGCCCGATTGTTATTGTTTAGCGCCGTTCGCTGTCAGTTTGAGCGCTCTGGCAACGCCAGCGTCATCGCAATCGCCATCGAGTATCGATACGTGCGTATATTTAGTATTTTGCTTTGTTTGGCTGTGAATGTAGTAGAGAGGAATCTAAAAGACGATCGTCGCACAGTCGCGTGTAACGCAAACCAGATTGTCATGTGAATCTTTTTTATCGCTGACTAAAAAAAAATTAATAAAAAGACTGCGTGTGTGTGTTAGTATGTGTATGTGTTTGTTCTTTTCGCTGTTGTTTGCTTAAGTTGTATAAATATGCACAAATTTATATAAGTTTTGTTTTCTTATTTCTTGTTTGTGTTGTGTTTGGCTCTCATTAGTTGTTATTTGCATTATTGGAGCGCCGTTAGCCATTACCCGTTAGACGTTAGCTGCCCGTTTGTTTGACAGCCGCAACATGTTAATGAGTGTTGGCTTTTGCACAATATTTTGGCAAGTGCAACAGCAGCGTGCAAATAGCGAATGCAGCCAAAAACACAAGAATGTAAAACGCACGCGAATACATAAAAAGCACAGCTACGAGCACAGATTTACAGCCAGTCCAATACACATACATACATACATACAATTCGTACTCTACTCGATACTATTAACCACTAGCACAGTTACTTGTTGCTGTTGTTGTTATTGGCACACTTAGTTGTGAAGTTTATTTTGAATTTTAACACTTTTTGATGCTGTGTATAAATTGTTGCTATATTTTATTTGGCTTTTTTTTTACTCTTCGTTGTTGTTGTTGCGTATATATATTTTTTTTATTTTGTATTTGGCTCGCTATGCGGCGCTGAGCTGTTTTTTTCCACACACACCACACACGGCCACCAATTGCAGCGATCTTTCAGATACTTTTTTTGTGTGTCACACACACTGCGCTGTTGTTGTTGTCGTTGTTGTTGTTGCTGCTAGTGTCATAAGCTTTAATTGCGTTCGATTTTGGTTCTCAACTGGTTGGCCCTGGCTAATACGCGTTGCAGTCACTTGGCCAAATTTGCGCCGTCGCATTAGGCCACACTGCAACAGCGCAACAGTGCAACAATGCAACTGTGCAACTGCAGCTAACGCTGCTGGCGACCAGTTGGCGACACGCCCGCGAATCGCGTCCGCTGCATTTGTGTGTTGGCCTCCCAAACTGAAATCCGAATGTGAATTTGAATTTGAACGCCTTCACCTTCTGCGTCTTCGATTTGCATAACGCGCGACTTGGGCGAAGCCGGAGCACAGTTGTTGTACAAATATCTTTGTATGCCGTCGTCGATTACAGTGTATTGTGTGTATTATCGTATATTTTATTATTATTATTATTGTTATTTGTGTGCACGCAAGCTGACAGACGGCACAGTCCAGCTACGTATCCAAATCCGAAATACACACAACACACACTCTGGCGAGCACTAACGTCCCGTTACGACAGCGTTTTAAACAACCGACACGGCGAACCAATTCAAAGCAACTGACTCCATAAATGGCGAGCAGCTGTTGCGCGAGTGCGAGCTTTGTCGTCGCTCCAAGGTGAGGAGGGCAAGGGGGCAGTCGGCAAACGCCGCTCTCAGCGATCGGCAGCCGCTGAGCGCGATCAAGTTTCAGTTCAAAATCAAAAGCGCACTCATAATCTCACATTCTCTCGCAACGCCCTCTCCCTCTCACTCTCTCTCTCTCTCGCTCTCTCAGCTGGCTGCAGCTGTGGCTACTACGACTACTACAACAGCTACTGGTCTGGCAGGCGGCTACCGTCGGCTGTTAATTGGAGTCGATGCGAAAAGCAAAAAAAAAAAATAAATATAACAGCTGCACTTGGCCAACACAGAGTGCAGCTTTAGCGCCAGCTGACTCGTCTCCAGATCGTATTACTTGGATCCGTACAGCCGCCCGTAACTTTAATTATGAACAACAGAAGGCAAGTCAGCTGTCTGGGCCACACCGCAGATTTGTTGCCCTTAAATAAGTATATTAACTGCCGGCCCAAAGAAATGTTTTTAAAATGCCATAGGGGTTACTTTTGTGCAAGTAATGTGAATTGTTCAAATTTATTATTTTTAAGAACTGCCAAATGTGGGCGCTTCACACGGTCAACTAACGTAACCCGTATATATGCTTAATAAACATTGTTAAATATTAAGCAAGAGTGCGAAAAGTCATTCTAAGGAATATACTATACAAAAGATTTTAAACAGTTCTTTTTGAAATCCATTTTTGAATTATGTTCAATAACAAAATTTCTCACACTAAAGAGTTAAACTTTATCCCTCTGTTAAATCTATCACAATAATATTTTGCACACTTTGAAAGCCCTTTTTTTCTAAATCCCCTCGAAAGCAGCGCTTAAGGCGGAATCTGCTTTATTGCAAAATTCCATATGCTTTCATTTTTTTACACATACTTTTTTGTAGCATGCGTCTCTATTATGTGTTAGATTGATTTTTTTTTTCTTTTATGTTATTTTATTGGTACTTACTGCCCGTTCCAGTTGCGCGTCGAATGACGCTGTGGGTTAAAGTGCCCACAGCTGCGACCGTTACAATCGAATCCTTTTTGCCAGTGCTGAGCTGCAGGCGAGGATTAAGGTAGAAGCATGTTCAGGTCAGTGCCAATGGATGTGAGCAATCAGAATGCACACACACACATACACTCACCTTCTCGTAGTCGGACTCGTTTTTGGTTTGGAGTGGATTGAGCAGCCCCTGGTTGCACATGATGTTGTCGCCGCCGCAGGTGGCGCTGCCCGTGCTGCCGTCGCCGTTCTGCGCTTGGATTGTTACCGCGCCGCAGCTGCAGCGACGCATGCGGCTGCGTCGCAACTTGATGCAGAACAGAAGGCTGCCATCCTTCTCGTTGCCGTCCAGCGGCAAGGGCGCATTAGCACCACCAACACCACCACCTGCCGCAGCACCTGCCGCAGCACTCGCCGCTGCCGTCGACGACGACGAGTTGTGCAACGAGCTCGGCGAACAGCCCATAGCGTTGTCCTGTTTCCTGTGCTGCTTTTACAAAGTTTACTCCTTTAACTGCGACTCCTGCTGCCGCTCCCCCTTGTTGCTATGGCTATGCTAATTTGCTGTCGGTTTCGGTTTGGTTTTGGTCGCTGTTTGGTTTGCTTCTTGAGTTTCAATTCAATGCTGCTTAAGCTGTGGTTTTCAACGCTGCTGCTGCTGCTGCTTCTATTTGGCTGCTGTTGTTGCTGCTGTCTGCTTGTTGCGGGTAACATAATTGAAACATTTTTTTGGGTGTGCGCGTCAAGCGGCGTTCTATTGATTGGCTGATTGGCCCGAAACCTCCGCTTACATCTCGCGTCGCTGCTGAAAGATAGAGTACCAAAACAATACATTTAATGTGGAGCACAAAATTGTGTATAAATATCATGAATAGTCAAGTTTTGGCATTTTTGCTTTACTATTTTGTTGACCTCCATTCTTTTTTTTGCTGAGCCGTCGTCGTCGTCGCCGTCTGCATTGAAGCGGCTAAATAGCTAATCTCGCAATCAGCTGGAACAGTTGGAGTTTAGACCCTAAAAACCAGTTTACTGCCAACTGCGAGTATAATTGTACTCATATTCAATAAACGGCTAGGCCAACAACTCGAGTTACAAACAATTAAGATTAGCTTTAACTTGATCGTCATCATAAATCATCGCAAATTGATCAAATCAATCGATCAATGGATCTTTCTCCATGCACTTGTTTAATGCTTCACGTTAACTTTAACAAATCTCTTCCAGTTATTCTGGTTTGAAAAGAATATGTCTTGGAGTATTTTTCAATTAAGGCACAAATACCGTTGTAGGAACAATTGGTCGAAGACTTTTACAGCTTATTTAAACCAAGCTTAATATATTTTTCTATGCTGCCATGTCTAATATAATTATTAACAAATCAAAATTTGTATTAAGACGAACCTACAAATATATTATGATATTCTCCATAGTAATCCATGCAATTTAGTCATGCCTAATTGACTAGAAGATACTCTATTTAGTTTCAAGATACATTCTAATTAATCTTTATATTGATAAGATTGATAACCACAAACCATAATCAAAATGGTATCAAAAAAAGCCAAAAAAAAGTCAAAAAAAATAAAATCGAATAAATTAAGGAAATTTAAATGAGGAATCAAAGGCGACAAACTATGATCAAAATGGTCTCAAACATAAAAATCGGGTAAGTTTTGACTCCGCGAGGAGTCCTTTATATGGATTTGGGAAGCATGCATGTCAAATTTTAGCCCCTTTTTCATAATCATAAATCGAATAGTGTTTAATTCATTCATATGATATTGAATTATAGCCCAATCGCTTTCGATTCATAGGATAAACAGCGGAGTGGCTGTTCACAGGAAATTACTCATGATACTAAATAGATTATGTGTAAGTATATATGTACAAATACATAAGTGAACATATCTAATCGATAATATCAAAATATTTATATGAGTGCCTGCATTGTTAGTATTAGATTAATGGGGGAGTTGGCAAACTTTCCGCACGTCGATTGGGCCAACAAAAAATTACAATTGGTAACTAAGTTGAAAAGCAGTTGAAAGCGTTGAGCGATCGGTTTTCAATGTTCGCCCCAGTTTTATTTTTGACTTTTGATGAGGTACAACTGCCTTTATCTACTTAGACAGAATACAAGCTCGAGACTGCTGACAGTCTACAGAAACCGAGAGCTCAGGTACAAGGTACATGCAAAAGTTTTTTTTGCTTTATCGTTCCGTATGAAAGTTGAGCACCTGCTTGAGATTCATGTAACAGAATCGCATTTAACTAGTTTTTGTTTTTAATACTTCAAAGTTTCTTTTATTACTTCAGAAGTTGTGCTTTTTGCATTTAATTATGGAAAGTTTAGAGCGTTCAAAAGTATTGTTAACGTTTTATTATAAGTCATTTATGCAGAAAGTTTACAATAAGCGTAAGTTTATTGTTTGTAAATGTGATATTTAAGCTCACAATATAAACAATATGAATTGGTTTTTAGTAAAATTTGTTTACACTACGAACTTGATACATGAGGTAGACTGGGCTATAAACTTGGGTAGACGGCCTTTATTGTTATTACTATTGATATGCTACTGATAAGTATGTATGGTAAGTAGCGTCAGTTTCATTGACAAGCACATAAACATGTTAAAAACTGCCAAGCTTGCAATCATAAAAGCCCAAATATTGGCAATGATTATCGAAGCCAAGGTGCCATGGAATTCCCGCTACGTGAGCGAGCTGCAAAAACTAAAACTAAAATATATATATATATAAATAAATAATGCAGCAGGATTAAAACATAGTCGAGGCTAATGCAGTCCCATTAAAATGGTCAACGGGTTTCAGTTAACCAAAAAGGCAGACCCAAAAACTTTTGTGGCCACTGGGAGAGCATTGTGAAATTTGATAACCAACTCAAATTTGCGTATGTGTGAGAGTGTGTGTGTAGGTGTGTGTGTGTGTAGCTGACCCTTTGAAGGAGGCACGTATCGAAATCGAAATGAGTGGCGAGTGAGGGATTTGGTTGGACAACGAACCAAGTTCTAGTTTATGGTTTTGTTTAATGGCTTTGTGGTGGCTGAGGCGGTGACGTTGTCTGGTAGCTGCTTTATCATTGGCGACACAAATAGAAATACCATATTTCTCATCGACAGGGGCGAAAGCAATTTTAAATATTTAGATAAAACTCGAACGCATGCGAAAGAACCAAATCAACTGATATGGGCCCGAAAAAACACTTTAGATTAGCAGCGGGCCCCAATGTCGACCTATTTCAAATATTTCCAAACACTCGCACACAGTGTCTCATGTTCGTGTTCGCACCCCGTTCCTCATCAGGAAGCAGGACTTGGGCGTTGAGTGGAAATGTATATCCTGCACTTGATTGGAAGGCAGGCAATGCACGACGTTGATTGACTCGCCAAAAGGGATACACAGTCACTGCCAGGACATGCAGCATTTAGGATGCCACTTGTTGGTATCCCTCTCTCCCTCACACTACCAACAACTGTCCGCCTGTCCGTCTGCTTGTGTTTGTCAGCTTGTATTGTTTGGCCAAAAACAAAGACGTCACAACAAGACACAAACTAGACAGGCAGCATCAACAGCCTCGGTCTCGGACACGTCGAGACAATGAACAGTCAATTCCAATGGTACAAGATCTAGCAAATATATATACAAATACACTCAGAGAGAAAACGAAGGCATAAACTAAATTTGAATTCTCTAAACTAAACTAAACTAAACAACTTTCTAATTTCTCTCAGTGCATATTTATGTAGACAGCTCTTGTCTCCTGTCAGTTTGTTGCTTTAAACGAATTATTTTTAGCTCAGCCATAACTATTAAAAGAAAAATTAATGATTTTTGCGCTTTCAAGTTGCATAAACACAATTTGTGCGTGTGTGCGTGTGTGTGTGTGTGTGTGTGTGAGCCTGCAAGTGGCAACAAGGACATCCGCCTGACGCTATGCAACTCAAAACTAATCACATCAGCATCAGCAGCACCAAATTCTATTAGTGCCAAAGCGTTCGCCTAGCTGGGTGGATCAGGTGGATAAGTTGGCTAAGGTGGTTGACTCGGATGAGGTGGTTGAGGTGGTGCAGTGTTGGCATCTTGACTGTCACGATGCCACCAAGGTGGGCACATATTGAATATGCCTTGTGCGCTATTAGTATGCAGGTGGTAGTTGGTATTTGTATAATAGCATCACCATCAGCAGTGTGTGTGTGTGTGTGTGTGTGTGTGTTAGAATGTGTTGTGCGTGTGTGCGTATTTGTACGTGTGTACATCGTGTATGGAGCAGCCGCAGCCAGGCATTGCCATGTACAGCGACAGGGGGCCATATCCATATCCATATTCGAGCGGCCAACTTGCCCGACGATCGGCACTGACGAAGAAAACCAAACCAAGCCAAGCCAACTCAAAACGAACCGATCCGAAACGAACCGAACCGAACCGAACCAAACCGAGCACAATTTTGTATCTAATAGTTTTTGCAAACTGATGTTTTGCAGCTGCTGCGCTTTGAATTCCATTGTTTACTTACATATGTATTGATACAAGTACGTACACTCAGAGAAAAAGAGTAACAAGAATTGAAACTGAAATCAGAAATAAAGAAGAACTTTTGCTTGTTCCTTTTAACAACTTTAAAACTATATTAAGATACTTTTGTATCTTTAAATTTCCACCCAGCAACTATGTATCTTTTAGTCGTAAATTCAACAAGAATATCTATCTTCCTCCAAATTCAACTTACACAATTTTTTCTCTAAAGATACTTTTGTATCTTTTAGTTTCTGCAAAACAAATTTGTATCTTTTTGTCGTAAATTCAACAAGAATATGTATCTTCCTCCAACTTCAACTTAAAATTGTTTAGTTACACAATTTTTTCTCTGAAGATACTTTTGTATTTTTTAGTTTCTACCCAGCAACTATGTATCTTTTTGTCGTAAATTCAACAAGAATATGTATCTACCTCCAACTTCAACTTAAAATCGTTTAGTTACACTATTTTTTCTCTAAAGATACTTTTGTATCTTTTAGTTTCTACAAAACAACTTTGTATCTTTTTGTCGTAAATTCAACAAGATTATGTATCTTCCTCCAAATTCAACTTAAAATCGTTTAGTTACACTATTTTTTCTCTAAAGATACTTTTGTATCTTTTAGTTTCTACAAAACAAATTTGTATCTCTTAGTCGTAAATTCAACAAGAATATGTATCTTCCTCCAAATTCAACTTACACTACTTTTTCTCTAAAGATACTTTTGTATCTTTTAGTTTCTACAAAACAAATTTGTATCTTTTTGTCAAACATTTATTAAAAATATGTTTCTGTTTCCAAAATTAACTTCAAGTAACACGCGTTTTCTCCAAGTGTACTATGTGTATGTGTATCTGTAGGAATAATATCTGTGTGCGCACATTGTGGCAATTTTTAATCGTGCGATTTATATGCTCTCTCCGAAATAGATAATTTGGGGTGTCACGTGAAGCCCTAGCCGGCTATAAGTATTATTTATTATTTATTAATTAAAGCGTTGGCATTCAAAGCATTAGCATTAGCTAAAAATACAGAAAATATTTAATCTGGACTGGCTTTGGAGACTTTTTTTCTTACCTTCCGTTTGCTGTTTAATCTCGCTCGCTCTCGAGTTCAACGTAATTAATAACAAACAAATATTTAATTATACGTGCAAAATTCATAAATCGGTCATTCGAATATACATTAAATGCGATTTTAATCTGATTTTGATCATTATTAAAAACTCGCCTTGTTTCGCTGAAGACGAACGACAGCCAATATATATATATATATATTTACATATATATGTATATAAAAATCCAAGTGCAGGAATTATTATTTTAACGATGTTTTCCGGCTTGTGGTTTTCAGTTCAGTTTTCGTTGCAGTTTGTTCTTATAAACATATTTTGCATTATTGTGCAACGAATTAATTTTCTGCTCAGGTTGAGAATAAATCCCATGAAATAAATTTAATGAATCATAGAAAACCATAAATTTTGAAACTTTTTTTTATCAAACTTTGCCTTGTTTATAAGTAAAAATAATATTCATAATACGAAAACAACTTCGACTCTTAAAGACAATTAAAATTCTTAGGCAATAACTTGAAGAATTTTTAAGCAATATCTTTATTTTTGTTATTGAAGGTTATCCTAAACAAAATATTACCATATAATTTCAAGCTGTTTCTAATGATATGTTTATATAGATACTTTTATTATTTGCTAAATAGGCCAAAAGGGGCAGGTAACAAAAATCTGTTGTTATAGTTGTTGTTGTTATTGTTAACGCAAATCACACGCGAAGTTTAATTTGATTATATAATATAATTTATCAATTTTGTTTTTGCGTTGTAGCCTTAAACGTTTTATGGGCAACCTGACAAACTTTAAAGGAAGCAAATTTATCCAAATAAAACTAAGCAAAATGTATCTAAAGGTATAGTAAAATAGTGACCTTTGTTTTAAACTTAAGATTACATTTTAGCCTTGTTCAACAAACTAAAAACTGTTAACTAGGTTTACAAGTTAATCTCATATAATTTTAATTTTCTCATATCTTTCAAAGATTTAAACTGGCATATGACAGCTATAAAAAAATCGTCATATAATTCAACGCAATTGAAAGTTGAATAAGTTGCAGATAATAAAAATAATGCTCAATTGCGTATCATAAAAATTTATATATGCAATAGATATTTTAATTGTGCAGTAGATTAATTTATTAGTCGAATAAGATTGAAGATTTAACTTTGCAAATTCCTTTGTATTATGAATTTGGCATATGTGCGTAGCTAATTAGTTTATATACTTAGTAGCTTCAATTAGCCGCTAAGGAAAATGGCAAACAGTTTGTGGATGTGTGTGGGCGATGGTGGTTAGAGTATTTGACCTTCGGTGGCCACTCTGAGAATTTCATTCTTTGGCTTGTGCGTCACAAAAATTGTCAGCCACAAACATATTTACAACGCCCATGAGTTCGTCGGCGCGATGAGACAAATGGCAGACCCCGAAAACTAATCGCTTACAAGATAGATAATGGATCTAAGTAGATACACACACACACACACACACACATATATACAGTTATGACTGTGTGCAAAATTTAAACAAAATATTGTTTGCAGCACATGCTGTTGAAAGAGTTGCTGCTACTCGCGGAATTAGCATTACAAATGCCGATCTAAACTGAACGATAATGGCCAGAGTGTCATCCTCGAAAGTGGCTTACAATACGACCGAGCACAACAATAAATCCCGACCTGACCACTCACATATATATATATATGTATATACTAGTAATGAATGTTACTTGTCATATGACATATATATACATACATACGAACATATGTATATACAATATACTATCTATCTATCTATTTATGTGTTTAGTTGTCTGCTCGATGGGCGGCCTGCTTAATATGCAACGTGTGCCGCGGGGCGGCGGCAACGTTGCATAACTGTAGTTACAAAATGTGCAAGTTTGCCAAGTTGACGAAAACTTGCAGTGCTCAGTGTAACTGGTGATCGCTTCAAATGATTCGAAATCAGTATGCGCAGGCATTGCCAAGTATTATATATTTTATTTGCTGTAAACAATAACAACGTTACGGCAATTTCAATTTTCAAATAAACAGTTAAAATTGAGAGTTAATTAAGAAAAGTGAAACAAATACCTCGCACTGATTGCGGCAGACAACCTATCGCATAGATAGTACAAATCAAAAATGAAAATAAAATAACAAATAGAACAAAACAGACATTAGATAATCGCCAAAATGGGTCACAACAATGATATTTGTATATAAATAATATTGCTAAGAAAATCATTTTGTTTAAAACGAATCTCAACCGAACGCAACGCAACGCAAATTGCAAGTTTATTGCGGCTTGTTTATAAGTACGAGGCGATATTTTTGCATTGTTTATGACGAGTATGGCTATGGCTATATAGGTCTAGGTATAGGTGTGTATCTATGGGTGCAAATGCGAGTTTATAGCTAACTGGCCGAGCATGAGACAACTTTAAGCGCCTTTTAATGGGCTGCTGCTGCTTTTGCTGCTGCTGCTTGGTGACAGCGACTCACTCAGAGATGGAGACCATGCCAGATATATATATATATATATACATATATACATATACATATATATATATACATGTAGACATTTGTTGAAAATGTTCGCTACGCCAGTCGCATGAAAATTTTCTACATCAACCGAATATGCTTTTAATTTATATTTTAATGTTTATTTCATTTTTGTTTTTTTTTTTTTTAAATTTTTTTTGGAGGGCATTCTTTGAAAAATTATGCGACAATGAGGCAGCGACAAATTCAAGGCAAATTATACTATATATATATATAAAAGTTCATACTACAATGTTTGTGTAAATGCCAGAGCATATTTGTTATGAAGATACATGGGGCACCGGAATAAATAAGAAATACAAAAAAACAATAAACTAAAGTGTGTGTACATATACAATACATTATCTGTTGACGTACCAAAAAAGTTAATGTTAATGTTGTTCTTGCTTTTTGGTTGTGCTTGTTGCTGCTATTTTATAAATTATTTTTTTTTTATTTTAATATTTATATCAGACTCTAGATATAAATTAAACAAATACACATGAACAATGGGGCACACATACACTTGGCTTGTAGATACAGATTTATGTATGTATGCATAGATACTCGACTCGAATACTTCTTCGCGGAATATCGTCACAACAATAACAAAACATTTTTTTTTTTTGCTGCTGCTCTTTCTTCACAAATTAGAATTTATTTTAATACACGGAGGTCACGTTCATAGCACGGTGGCAGCGGCGCCAGCAGAGCAGCCTGTTATTGTTGTTGTTGACGCACTAGATATTGAAATAGTGTGCGTGTGTGTTTGTGTTTGTGTGAAAGCTGCATAACTAAATGAAATGCATTAAGTATAATAACAGCATCAGCCGCAGTAACAGCGGCAAATAATAAGAGCAACAACTTGCGGGCAGCAGCTACTGAAAATGCAATCACGAATTGCGCTGTGACGTCACAAATGCGCCCAGCGATAACACACAGACTGTGTATCTGCGAGATACAATTGGCTCGCATTGTGGTTGCCTAATTTACAAGCGCACGCACACCCAACTTACACACACACGCACACCATTTCATTCACACACACACACACACACAAACTCATTAAATGCATACTTGTATTTCGGTTACAACTGCGTTAGTTTTCTTTTCTTTTGTTGTTGTAAGAACTTGTATGGGGAAAAATGCTGTTGCGCTGCGGCGGCGGCTACCGGCGAGTTGTGACTGCGACTGCGACTTGGAGATCTCGATCCACATCCACACGGACCGACGCGACGCGACAACGGCAACCTCAACGACAACGACGACGATTGCCTGTCAAAGCAAAACGTCAAACTGATTTCGCTCAGAGCTGCGCAGCGCGGAGCGACGCGATACGATACGAAAATACAAAACAATACGAAAAAAAAATAAAAGAAAAGAAAAACTGAAACAATCTGCGGGATACAAATGCGAGGCGAACGCACAGCACGAGAAGTGCGAGTGCGAGTGCGAGTACGAGTGCGAGTACGAGTATGAGTGTGAGTATGAGCATGAGTATATATCAGTGTCTGTATCTGAACTTGGCAACGCCAATAGCCAGCGCCAACTGCAGCAACAACAACAAGAGCAAGAGAGCGAGCTCGAGAGAGCAGCCAGCAAAGAAATCAAAGTTATTCCACAGCAAGAAACGAAGAGTGCACCAGCGAGAGCGCAACGAAGAGAGTGAGAGCAGCACACACACACACACACAGACGCACAGTTGGAGCACAAGGTGAGCTGTTGCTGGCGCTGTGCGCGTGAGCGCAACAAAAGGTGAACGATCGTGCGTGAGAGACACGAGCAGCCGAGCCCCGAGTTAACAGAGAGCACAAACCGACAAAGCTCGGCACGTGACGCGTCTAAGCTGTTCATAAACGATCGCACACGCCCCCTTCACTAGCTGAAACTTAAACTGTAATTGAAATTGAAACAAGCAAGAAATGCGCTTAGCTTTTGGATTCTCTTCCTCTCCCCCTTGCTCATTGGTATTAGCTTCGCTTTCAGCGGCTTAACAGGCGTTTGCCTTTTGTTACGCTTAACGAGCTTTTATTCTTGTGCAGTAATTGCTTTTGCTTTCGCTATATCGGTCTGCTGGCAAGTATCAGCTGCAGCTTTGGCAAAGTATCAATTAGTTATTTGGGCTGCGGCCTGCATGCAAACAAATCACGGCAAGCAACAAATAAACATACTTACAGCTATTGTGTTCGAATCTCTGGCACGCCATGCACTAAATTATATATTGTTATTACCTGCTGTTGTTGCGGCTGCTGCGGCGTCTGCTGCTGCTGTCGGAAATTCCACAGAACTTTTGTAATTGCAATTTCGTAGCTAATTAAATGATGCACTCTCAAAAACGAAAATAACCAGAACCAGCAAATGTAACTGTAACTGTAACAGGTGCAGCTGCAGATTATTTAGTTAGTAGCGCGAATAAATCACAAGAGTTCGCCGATAAACAACAAACAGAAATCAACGCGTGTTGTTTTTAGCCCGTTTTAACCAACAGGAGCGGCAACCACCAAATGTTCTCCAATTAGAAGCGAGCTACTGCTGCTTGCTGCTGTTTAACTAATACCGATTCAGTAACTGATTCGGGCCAGATAGTCGCGATATGGGCCAGCGGGGTGCTCAGTCAGTGAGTCAAATATTCACTAGCAATAGAATTATTTTCCTTGCTTTTTTTCTAGTTTTTTTTTTCCACTTTTTTTTTTTTGTGTGTGTTTGTGTACAACAAAGTGCTGCGTTTCTGTATCTGTATCTATATATCTAGAACGGACGCGTCGTTGCGACGTTGCGCGCACTGCGTGCCTCGTGTTTCTATCAATTCTGCCAAAACTGAACTAAAACTCTCAAGTGTGCAAAAATCCTACATAAGTGAAGTATCGACGATGGCGGCGGCAACAACAGTGGCAGCAGTGGCAGCCGTGGCAGCCGTGGCACCCGAACGCGTTTATGTTGAGCAGCTGAAGCTGTAGCTGTAGCTATAGCTATTGCTGTATATGTATGAGTATCTGTAGCTGAGTCAATGTTGGTATTGACGACTGCGGGCACGAATGCGGCAAACGGCGACGACGAACGCTGGCGTACAGATACAGATAAAGATACACACACAAACAACAACAAGCAAACAGTTGGCTTGTTGCATGCCTGCGAGCTTCCCGATGTTGAGATACAAAAAGCTTCCGAGCTGCGCCAGCTAAGGGTGGTTTCAACTCTGCTGGCGCCAGGTAGCGCAACAACAACAGCCAGCAGGCAGCGACAGCGAGCAGAATGAAAACTGCAAGTTAAAATCGAGTTTGTTTATGGGTAAATACACACACACACACACGCACACATTCGCTCTTGTACTTGTGGTGCTTGCGCCAGCTGCCTGCTGCAAAAAGCGTGCTACATTTTTGCGAAGCGCAAGCGCCGCACAAAATGTTGCTAACGAAATGTTGCCAACAGAAAACAGCAGCAACAAGTTGCCGATATCAATTTAGTTAGATTCAATTACAATAAATATAGTTTTTATTTGTGAATGATTGCAGGGGAATATATAATTATTTAAAATATATATACTCTTAATCTGTATAGTCACATATTAAGCCATAAGTCCGACTATTAGTATATTTTCATGTGCTGCAATCACAGTTTAAAAATAATTGACATGAAATAAATCATATATCCATTTATTACTCAAATGTTTGCTTTATTTATAATATACGAACTAAGCATATAATAAACTCAACATATCACATAACTTTCTAAAGGAACTGAATTTAATGATCAGTATGAACTTATGAATCAGAAAACGGTAATTTGTGGAGGCAGAAGTAAAAAATAAATATTATATTAAAATAATATAATATATGCAAAATAAATTATATTTTCTTATATTGCTTATTTTGCATATAAAAATCAGATTCATCTATATTTTTAAAATCATTTCAGGCACTTCAAATGTTGCTGCATTGTTTAAATGCTGCTAACAAATGTTGCCAAACATTTGAAAAGCTTTGCAGCTGGCAAAGCTGCAACATTTATGCTGTTGCCATTGACAACTGTTGCGTGTGAGCCGAAGGCTGGTGAGTTCGCCTGGTGAGCAGCTGAATACACGCACACACACGCACACACACACACACACACAGCAGAGACTGGCGCAGTTGAAACTTGCAGACTTGCAGGCTGGCAACATAATTGCTGGCTGTGTACTAAAAAAGCCACACAATTGTTGTATTAAACAACATTAAATGTGTGTGTGTGTGTGTGTGCGTGTGAGTGCGCGCTGTACACATGTTTATAACGGCAACTTTTCTCACACACACACTAATACTTGCTGCTTTTTTAAAATGTAGTTTGTATTGGTAAATAATAGCATACTGGCTGGGCATCAAAAAGGGCAAACTGCTATTGTACTTTATTTTATATAGGTAGGCATCGCATCAAGTGTTTAAATGTAGCTCGACTACACACACACACACACACACACACACACACACACCTATACACCTTACCTATGCTATGTACATACATATTTAACTGTGGGTGCGTGTGTATCTACAGGCAAAGCACATTATATAAAATTTATAAATACTTCTAAGCGGTACCTCCAAAGGTGCCTATCTGTGTGTGTGTGTGTGTGTAAGCGTATGCGTGTATGTGTGTGTGTGTGTGTGTGGGCCGAATGGCGACTTTATTGCTGTATTATTGGCCTTTAATTTGACCATCAATATTTTCGCAGGCATCAGCGTGAATTTCCTGCGTTTTCCGTTTGGCTAATTTGTGTTATGTTTTCCTCTGAATTTCAATTGTTTTCCTTTCCTGTTGTTGTCTGAAACGAGCTGCGTATTTAACCTGACTTTTCAGGCAGGCCATGCAATTAAATTGATTTATAGCGCGTGTATTTATTTTCAGTTGGCATTAAAGCACCGTTAGCCCGAGCCTCTATTAATAACAAATTTTCATTGCTTGCAACCCTTTAAGCGGTCGTGATCAATATTAAGTGTTAAGTGGGGTTTGATTGAATAGCAGCAATCTTATTATTTATTTAAATTGTAATTTGCATGTCTGTTATCAAATTGGAGCAACTAAAAGCAATTGCACTAAATAACTTTACGACTTTAAGTGGGCTAATCAATAGACAAACGCGGCCTGAGAAGGCTCCTCAATTAACTGTTGTCTGCTGCGGAATGTGCAAATTGTTGTGGAATCCTTTTAACAAACTTCAGCTGAATATTTTGGCCTGGGCAAATAATTAGGCTGCGCGGTAAGCAAATTTTGTGTTTGTGAAGTATAAATTGGGGTATTTATTTAATAAATGTTGCCTTTGTGTATGAGAGAGAGAGAGCTTCAGTTTAAACGCAGACTTATCATAATAACCCAAATATATATATACTTTATTTGTTAAGGGGAAGTCTGAAGAGTCTTCCTTAGAAGTTTAGCAGTAGAAAAAGATATATTTTTTAGGATCGAACTGCATTTAGTCAAAATAAACTCATTTCAAATGTTGCTCAAAAGTTCATTTAAATTGATTATTATATATTTTAGGTAAGTTAATATCTTAAACTGAGACGTATTGCAACTATAGACTTAATATATTGTATCTAATATTTTTCTTTTAATATTCGTTCTTTAGAGTTTGCTTTAACTCCTTATAGGTGTAGGTGTTTCAATTAAAAATATCGAATTATGGAACAGGATTGTATATTTTAAATTTTATGTAAAGTAAATTAAATTAATCGCAACTTTAGACTTAATATTTTTGATCTAATATATTTTTCTACTATTCTTTCTTTAAAGTTTGCCTTAAGTTTTAATAGGTGTGGGTATTTCAATTAAAAGTAATGAATTATGCAACAGGACTTAACATATATTTTAAATTTTATGTAAAAATAATTTTCAAAAAATAAATAAATAATATAAAATTTCGAATAGTTTTTAGTTAAAGTAAATAAATATCTATAAAATATAATCTAAAACCAAAGTTTTTCATTTCATTTTCAAATGAATTTCGCAAATATTTCATATTGCATACTTTTTGGAGCTCTTCAAAATTCCCAAAAAAAAAAACATAGACTAAACTGAAGCTATGCAAACTTTTGAGGTGGCTGCTGGTAATTATTTGGAAGTGCTTGCAACCGCAATAACGAGAGTGCAGAATGGAGAAATGAACGGGCAACAAGGTTAAGGTGCATAATTCAGGCAGCAGTTGCCGCGAGGCACGAACGAAGTCGCGAAGTAGCTGTAAAATGTTTTGCCTGGTCTGGCTCGAGTCGCAACTTGAGCTGTTTATGGCCGGGGTCTGGAGCGCACTTGCCACTTACCAGGGGGCAATAACAAAGGGCGCCACAAAATGTTGCGCTGCGCCTGCTCATTATGCTAAGGAGTAGCTGGGGGGCGGAGAAGGGGCGGGCAGCATCCCTCAAGTTTGCCTTAATATAGTTAGCACTTGATTTCATCTCACCTGCTCCTCCCCCCGCCCCCTGCCCCGTGCCACGCCCTCGCGCTGTCGACAATTTTACGCTTCCATTGTTTTCAACAACATTTGTTTTTCATCACTTTGTTTGTGTGTGCATTTTTGTGGTCTGAGAGAGTCGCAAAGTGAAGAGAGGAGAGGGGAGGAGAAGCCTCTCTGTCCGGGATTATAATCTACGGCCACTTCTGCGTGTTTATGACTTTTGAACGCGCCCGAAAGCGCAAAAAAGGGCCCAACAAGGCAAATATTTTTTTGTTTTTTGTTTTTTGAGGAAAGCCAAACAATGTGCATTATGCGAGTAATCTTGTGCAACAAAAGTCTGCCCCCTGAGTGGCACCGAATGTTTCTCTTTTCACAATACCCTGTAGCTATTAAAAGAGCTTTGAAAAGAAAGGGGAGTAACAAATTTGGCTGAACGTTTAAACGGGTAGAAGAACTAAGCTTTAAAATATATCTTTTTTTGATTTGAAGTGATTTATGTTGTTGAAGCTTTTTTCACCTATTTATCTGTAGGTTCAAATGGGAACAAAATCTGAGACTTTTGTGTTTACATTAAGTATACGATTAAGAGCAACTTATTTTCTATATATCTAGCTATTCATATGTGTATTTATCTGTATCTATCTATATATATATATATCCATCCACCTATCTATTCATCTTTCCCTTTATCTATATATCTAATTCTTTTCTAACTTTTTATTTAAACCACATTAATCACAATTCCAATTTTATTTTTTAATACATACCTTATCAAATTTATATTAGACTGGTGGGTATATAATACATAATTTAAGATATATTAAATACTCTAATTTAAAACCTTTTATATCATATCATTATCATTAATATTGATTCAGTTTTTCAAAAGCTATTTTCATGTTTCAAAATCAGGAAGTATTTCTATTGCAGGTTTGATCAGATTTGCGAGATATGCTGATCATAAAGATAACTTAATTTGGCATTTATTAAAAACATGACTATGAAATGATTTCGAATTTAAAGCTTAGGCTAATGCATAAAATATTTATTTTAGCCAAAAACTATTTAGATTAACAATATTTTTATATTAGACTTTGACAAGGAATAAAATTGTATATTTATTCCAACAATTCGCAGTTGTTTGCAGGGTATCTGGCAGTCAACCACCAACACTACACTCTCATTCTAAGTTATTTTTATTGTTATGTTTTGTTTGCTCAGCCACTTAGCGACTGGGACGACCCAACTCTCTGATTCGACGGCGTCATCCCAAGCTGATCTGTTAATTAGGTCCAATCAGCCATTTTATAGACCCAACTTAACGATTACACCCAATTCCAATTCCAATTCCAAACCCAATCTTTACTTGACTTACAAGCCATGCGAATTAAGCTAAAATTAAATAGATTTATTATTCAATAAATTGAACGCTTAAGCTAACAATATTTGTAGCTACGTTTTGTTGGCTTTGGAGTAGTTTGGAGGGGGACAAGTGCTTCTTATATAGAGTGCCGATGTTTAATGCCATAATATAATTATTTATTATTTTTAAATGTTTATATATATGCGTGTGTGTGTGTGTGTGTAATTGTGTTTGTGTATTCGCTTTATGCTTTAGGCTCATAATTGTATTTACGTCTATAACTTAAGTGTTTTTATGTGGTCAAATGCAAGTGTGTGTGTTTGTGTGTGTGTGTGTGTGTGTGTGTAGACTTAGAATTACATAAAGATAAGGTATTTAGATAGTTATTTACTACTACATAGCAATTATTGATATGTACACAAGCTTTTTTGCAGCCTAACACAAATTAAAAAAACGCAGCCGCCAAAATAGTTAATAATAAAAAAGAACAGTTTGTGGGCGTGGCCAGGATTAACCCAAAATTTAAAAGTGATTTGAAATTTGTTGCAGCTGCCTTAAAAACTAGGCCCTATAAATAAATACAATGCTCGCAAGCTTGTCTTTTATGCAAAGTGTGGAAATTGAACGTACTAAATGATAGCTATATATATTTATATATATCTTTATATATATATGTATATCTTTATATATATGGTTATGGTTATTTGTGGGCGTGTGTTTGCATCTGTAACTGCTTGTGTCTTAGCCTGGCTAACGAGTTCACAACACACACAAATTCTGCGCAAATTCTTTTACAATAACACAACAACAACAACTTCTGTGTGTGTGTTTGTGTATTTACATCTGTGTGTGTGCGTGTGTTTATTTTTTATTTTTCTGAAAAATATGACTTTGGTATTCCTTTTCTTTTCATTTGTTTTTCTTTTTAACTTTTCGCGCTTTACGAACTGACCACAGCATCTTTAAGCAGCGACACGCCCACAACGCCCACGCCCACGCCCACACCACCGCCCACATCCGAAGTTTCCTCGGCGACGCCATTTAACATCTCCTCCGCAGGCTGCTGCTGCTGCTGCTGCACTTCCTCCTCGCTGATCTCGTTGCTGCTGATCTCGTGCTTGGGCTGGATTGGCTCCTCGGCTGTGGCAACTTTGGTCGTTTCCGCCTGTGGAGTCTGCTCGGATCTGGTTGCCGTGTTGGCCACCAGCATGCCCGAGTAGCGTATGCCGTTCAGCTCCAGATTAACCATCAGCTGCTGTTCGCCATTGGCGCCAGTGCCTAAAACAACGCAAAGGATTAGTTGAAGAAGAGGGGGGAGATCTTTCTCTTTGGGGGTTTATTTACCGTTGCGTGCCACTTGGAATTGCATGCCCGACAGCAGGCTGAGCGTCTCGAGGGGATTCAGCTTCAGGTTGGCGGCACCCGCGTTGGATCCTGCGCCGCCAGGCTCGTCCTGGCCAGCTGTCTGGGTCTTGGCAGCTGTGCTCTTCTTCTTGGTGGACACAGGGGAGCTGTGACGATGGCCGCCCGAGGCGGAGGCCGTCGTCGAGGTGCTGGGCGAGTTCTCGATGGCCGAGTCGTCCGACTTGTCCAAATGATTCTGGTGATGATGATGGTGCTCCGTGTCGTGCTCCGTGTCGTGCTCGTGCTCGTGCTCGTGCTGCGTGTCGTGGTGATGGTGGTGCAGGTGGTGCCCGTTCAGCTGCGGCGCCTCGCTGTCGTCGTGCAGCGACGATGAGTTGCCCGTCGTGTTGTGCTCCCCATTGGCGAAGTCGTCCTCCGGCTCGCCGTCGGAGGCGGCGTCCTGCTGCTGTTGCTGCTGCTGCAGCTGCTGCTGCTGCTGGTGGTTCAGGTGGTGGTGATGGTGGTTAAGATGGCCGCTGTTGTTGGCCTGGTGATGGAAGCCCGCGGCGGCTGCAACGGCCGCCATGTTGTGTGGATTCAAGTAGAAGTTGGCGGGGAAGCCGGGCGGCATTAGGCCGCCACCCACGCGCTTTGCCGGCGGCGGCTGATGCGGTGTCTCCTCCTGATCCGCTGGCTCCGGCGTTGGATCGCGTTCGCGTTCCCTTTTAATGTGGTTCAAGTTGAGAGTTGGTGGCGAATCGGAAAGGTTCAAAGCTTCACTGCAATGTGGAAGGTGATAAAGCGGTTAGTGTTTGGGCTAAAGTGTGTGTACGTGCTAAAGTGTATTACAGTGTGGAGTGTGTAAAACTTGTAAGTGTCTAGGCTACATTGAAGAGTGTGGAGTGTGTGTAACTTGTTAGTGTCTAGGCTACATTAAAGAGTGTGGAGTGTGTGTAACTTGTTAGTGTCTAGGCTAGGTTAAGGTAAATTTTACACGCTAGAATAAATGAAAGAGCGCAGTATCTGTCTCCGTTAGTATGTATGAAGTATGTGTAAATGCAATTCAGTATAAAGTGAGGAGTGTGTATAACTTGAAAGTGTCTAAGATCGGCTAAAATGTTTAAAGTCTATAACAATGTGGAGTGTGCATAAATAGTAGGTGTCTACGCTGGCAATATTGCGTGCGAGTAGCTGGTTAGTGATTAGGCTACGTTAAAGTATGTGTACACACTGGAGTGTTTAACAGTGTGGGATGCGTGTAACTTAGCTTAGGCTTGGCTTATGTATATTTATATACTATAATGAATAACAGAGTGCCGTGTCTGTGACTTGTTAGTGTCTACGCTAGTATGTATGAAATATGTGTACATGCAAGACTGTACAAAACTGTAGAGTGTGTATAACTTGTTAGGGTCTAAGCTCGGCTAAAATGTGTAGAGTGTACAACAGTGTGGAGTATGTATAAATAGCTAGTGTCTGCGCTGGCTGGGTGTGTGCCCACGCTAGCGGGTATATCAGTGTGGAGTATGTTTAACTTATGAGAGCCAAAGTAAAGTGTGTGTGTACCCGCTAGAGTGTACAACACTGTGGAGTGTGCATAAATAGTTAGTGTCTGCGCTGGCAGGGTGTCTGCCCACGCTATGAGTATGAGTGTGGACTACGTTTAACTTGGAGCCTAAGTGAAGTGTATGTACACGCTAGAGCGTATAGAAATGTTGAGTGTGTATAAATTGTAAGTGTCTAGGCTAATCTAAGTTGTGTGTACCCGCTAGATTGTATAACAGTGTGGCATTTTTGTAGCTGGTTAGTGTTTAGGCTAGTTTAAAGAAATGCGTGGACTGTGTATAACACTTACCGCTGCTGTGGTGAGGTGTGCGCCGAATTGGTTGGACTGCTATTGTGGTACATATGCCAAAGCGCCACCTGTGCACTCAGCGCATCGCGCGTGCTCAGCTCGGGGCTCTGTGAACGCTGCCGTTGCTGCTGCTGTTGCTGTTGTTGCTGCTGCTGCTGCTGGTGATGGTGCAGCGACTGTTGCTGCTGCTGCTGCTGCTGCTGTTGGTGGTTGAGCGCGGCGCCCAGCCCAGGCGCATTCTGCTCCTTCTTGGCCTGTATCAGCTGCAAATACTCCATCATGCGATTCTCGATCTCCTGCGTGACCAGATTGGGCATCTGTCCGAACGCCGGTCCGCCCATCAGTCGACGATGCGCTGCGGCGGCGGCGGCCGCTGCCTGCGCCTGCTGATTGGTGGCCGCCGCGGCGTGTGTGACCAGCGCCAGCGGCGACATCTGTTGCATGCCACCAGGCAGCTGTGGCCGCGAAATGGGCGTCTGTCAAGAGGGGCAAAGGCAGGCAACAAGTCATTTAATTTCTGTTCGGTTTGCAGGGTATCTACTAGTCGTATAGCTGCTACTCACCAAGGGCATCTGATTGTGCATGGCCTCGTATTGGCCGTAGCTGGAGCGGCGTCCTTCGCGCCGATTGCCATCGATGGCCGCCTGCAGCTCGGCCGGTGTGCTCAGATTCTTCTTCTCGCACTCGTACGGATACAAATACTTCATGTATCTGAAAGATGCATAAAATTATTAATAAGCGCAGCAAACACGCATCGAGTGCAAGTAAAATAGACGCAAGTTGAATTTCCCTTCTGTTGTCCTGTCGCAGCCACGTTTATATTGAATTATCGTGTAAATACGAAACGTGACGAGCAATGAACAAACAACTTGCAACAAGGGGCATGCAACAACTGGCAACTGGCAACTGGCAACTGCTGATCGATAGCCCCTTGATCGGTTTGCCAATGTTTGATTGTCCCGATTTGTTTGCACGGCTGCAACTGTTGTTTGCCCAAGGCATAGTTCTCGGACAGGTGCGGAATGGGCTATCTTCGTACACTGAGAGAAATGCTCAAGACTAAAGTAAAAGATTCTACACCCAGACATTAAACACACTACTTCAAATGTTTCATTTAGAATCAATTCAAAATCAAAAAATCGTTTAGTTAAAATACTTTTACTTTTCTCTGAGCATACTCGACTTGTAGTTACCCTTTTTACTTACTGGGTGCGCAGCGTGAATGCGGCACTTGTGATGCTGGACGGCAAATGCAATCCTTTGATAATCTCCTGCCAGAGCTTCTTGTTGATCACATCGACGAGGCCGCCGCGTGCTATAACCAGATTGTACAGTTCATAGAGATCCAGCACCGATTTGGCCATAATCGGCAGTCGATTGATGGGCGTGCCTGGATTGAAAAAAGAAGAAGAAGATGTACAGAAATTAGCATTGTATCTGTGTGTGTTTGTTGGGGGCTATTAAAGTTAAACTTCCACTTGTGGCATGTAAATGTTTTCGAATGCGCTTGTTAAATGCACACAGCAAGCAAAACACGATTAAAAGCTGCCATAAAGCAGATTTATCGCCTCCGCGCTCCGCGCTCCGCCGTGGGGCAATTAACACTAGGTTGCCTCCAAGTGCAGGACTGCGCATCGATAAAAAACATAAATAAATCCAAAATGTTTGTACATATGTCGATGCGATATGTTTATGGCGGCTAATCATCATCATTCGCTTCTATTCCACATTGCAATCGTATTATTCGATTTTCACTTGCCACGCCCCAGCGCCCCCCTTTTCAGCCTGCCCAACTCATCGCACTTTTCTCTTTTCTCTTTTTTTTTGTTTGGATGCGTCCCACAAAAAAACATATAAAAAAGTGAGCAGCTTTAAACACATTTGGCTGCGACGAATTTTAAATGTCCTGCGCTTTTAAAAGTTGGTAGTATATATAAACTAAACCTATTTAAATATTATTATATTATGCTTAATTATTATTATTATATTATATTTAATTAATTTTTTTTTATTGACATTGTTTTTAGCATTGCATTTTTAAACACTTTTAAATTCTCTCTTTATCTATTTAATTGCAATTTAGCATTTTTTAAATATTAAAATATGGTATTGTATGGAGATCTGTTTTATTATCATTATCTTTTTATTCCCTCTTTATTTTTATTCAAATATTCTTTATATTGCTCTTTCTTTTTTTACTTGTTTTAGTTAATTTAAAAAAAATCATAAAAATCTCCCATCTGTTATTCATGAAAATCGCATAGAAAGGCGTTGACATAAAGTGGGCTTAATAATGTTAAGAATATTCTAAGGCAACAGGCAATGGGAAATATTACTAATCAGATAAGAAGTATATTTATTTAAGGATTCAGCTATTTTATGTTCTGTATATATTATTTTCAGATAATAATTACTAAAGCAGTCAAATCTTTAATAAAAGGAAAACTTAATTTAAGGAACATATTCAAACAAATATATTTAATTTAGCAATTGATAGGTTAAGTCATACTTATTTTTAATTAGTAGAATTTTCAATATTTACCCTACATGCACAAACCCATCTACTGTATGAATATACCTTACTTTTGTAGCGCACTGGCGCATATAAAAATCAAATCAACTTGCAACAACAACAGCCACCTTCCCCTCCACCCTCACCCCCTTCTCACTCCTTTCCCCTCCCCCTCCCCCTCCCCCTCCTCTCCACAAACGCTCCAAATACAAATTCGTTTAATATCATTTAATGCTGTTCGCTTGGAGAAGATTGTGTATCAGCCTAAAGCCTCTCGAGATTCTTTTTTTTTTTTTGTTTTTATGAGCCCAAAGGAATCAATCAAACGCGTTGATGGACGTGTTGATTGAATGAAAATACGTTTTTTGTTTTTTATGCATATAAACAAATGGAAACGATGATTGCCCGTTTGCATAAAACAAAAAAAAAAAAAACGGAATAAAAAACGAGTAAATCGATCTAAGGACAAGGCTGGAAGGGAAAGGGGAGGGGGCATCGATTGCGATGATGCGATCATTTGGATCACTGCACGAGCCACAAAAGCAAAACATAATCAATGGCAATTTAATGATCAACTTTGCACCGATCATTAAACTCGTCCAGCAATGCTCAAAACAAATTCAAGCCAAGTTCGCCTCTGGGGTCCAAAGTTGTCGATCCGATCGACGGGTCCAAGTCGAGGCCAACTTGAGGAACTGACACGCACATCCAGCACATGATAACTAATTTCTCTCATTTTTATTACATACATACATACATATATATATATACGATTTGAGTATTCTGATTATAAGTTAACATCCTTCAAATTTGAATCATTTCTTAATTAAACTTGTCAAATATGAGTTACTTTGGCTGATCTTGGCAAATAGCTGTGCTTAAATAAAGTTGGGCGTTAAATCAACAACAGTGTCGAAGGTCAAAGTGTATATCGTAAATATGTCATGAGTATTCGAGTCATAAAAGTTAAGCAATTAAGCTTAATATTTACGCTCTGTGCACAAAGTGAATAAAAATTATAATCGATTTGTGTTTAGTTTCTTTTCAAAGTAAGTTTCTAATTTAAACTTAGTAATAAGAAAAACTTCAAAAATTGAATAAGAAAATATTATAGACTTTTAGAAACAATTAAAACAACTTTTTCTATTTAAACATAAATTTAAATGTTAAAGAGGAATATATAATTTTTCTATTAAAATTTTCTATTATTATTTGTAAGTAGAATATTGATACTATGATTATTATTCTTATTTATGAAACTTTTACTTTAAAGTGTATTCAGATTTTTTTTTAGTAATTTTCGTAATATTTCAAATAGTGACATCTTATCTAATTAATACATTTAAAGATTTTTCAATTATTAATATTGTTAAAATATTTGTGTTTTTTTTGGATGATAATTGTTAATAAGATTATTTCTTTAATGCAATCAAAATTTTAGAAATACTAATTTTATAACTATTTAATTACAAAAAATTAATATCACATTTATTTAAAAATAAAAATAGTATAAATAACAACTAAATAGTCATCGAATAGTTTACCAAATATTTTAATTATATATACAATTATTTTGATCTTAAGATTTTATCTGTGATTATTTTTAATAAGATGATTACTATTTCAACTTGTGAATTATTCTTCTTCTTTATGACTATTTTTAATAGAATTATTGTTATTATATTTATCCCACCTTTTAATGTTATTACTATTTAATCAAAACTTTTATTTTAAATACTTTTTCTAGGTAAGATTATTCTAAATATATGATCATATAATAAACTGTTTTTTTTTTTAAATTCTTCGTCTCGCTCAAAGAAAGATTTCAACTTGTGATATATTTTGTTATTTGAATTATTTGGACTTTTTATGAATACATTTTTAAAAGATTATTCTAATTATAATTATTACTCCTTTTAATGTTATTACTATTTAATCAAAACTTTTATTTTAAATACTTTTTCTAGCTAAGATTATTCTAAATATATGATCATATAATAAACTGTTTTTTTTTAAATTCTTCGTCTCGCTCAAAGAAAGATTTCAACTTCTGATATATTTTGTTATTTGAATTATTTGGCTCAGAATCTGAATGGAACAAAACAACGCAGCAGAGAAATGTTCTGATCTGTATTTATTTATTTTTATGCATTGTTTTCTTAGATGTCATGGCATTTTAATGGAATCGAACGAAATTTGATAGAGTCTGAAATCATAACGCACCTAGTCGACTTTTCCCCAGTCGCCTGACAGCTTAGATTTAGTTGGGATTTTTCTTGTTGTTGTTGTTGTTGTTTTGGTTGTAGTTTTTGTTTTTGATTTTGTTTTTGCCCCAACCGGGTTGGGTTGGCGCTCGTTTAGACTGTGATCTGGCAAGGGTCTGTCAGTTGAGCACTGGGAAAATATCTACAGAAATAGCGCGGCCCGGTTGATAAGTGATTGACGTCTTTTAATTAAGAATTGCGCCGCTCTTCGCTGCACAAATACACGAGCGTACATCTATGTACAAATATATATATATATATATATATATACTTTTTTTTCAGCATAATTTCCGTTATACGGTTAGTTGTACAATTGTACAATATCAGAGCAGATATAAATATAGTTATAGATACAGATACAGATACAGCAATGGCAACAGCTAAAGATACAGATACATTTTCGGAGGCACTTTAGACATGCCCACGCCCAATGCCATTCCCGTTCCCGTTCCCAGTCACTGTGACAGTCACAGCACACACATACACACACACATACATACATACATACACATATGTCAAAAACTTGAACGCATGTGACAGATTAAAATCCATTAAGTTGTCAAGCAAGTGGCGAGCTATATATATGTGTGTGTGTGTGTATATACATATATACACACATGTATGTGTGTTAGTTTTTATCTGAATTAGATAAAATAAATAAGGCATGCAACTGTGTGGCAAGTCCAGCTTATGCATTTGCATGTTTATAAGCCAACAATAACAAAACACACACACACACATATATATATATGTATATACACGCACACACACACACATATTTAACATGCTTGTAATTTAGCTTTTGGCTTTTTCTTTGCACACAATATTTTTTTTGCATGTCGCAAATGCAAATATAAACAAATTTAATGCACTCTGCAACTGGCAAATACTTGAGGCAGGTAACGCGACTGCAAACTCGAGGATCTACACACACACACACACACACGGCAAGCGCTCTGTTGCATGCCACATGCTCATGAATGTTGCACAATTGTTAATGCTGACAATTAATAATAACAAGCAAAAAATACCATTTAAAAATAGTCAACATTTTGCACAGTGTATATGAGAGCACAAGTGAATGTGCCCCCCTTCCTTGCCCCTGCCCCTGCCCCAAGGGCTTCACGTTGTTGCCTCGAAGTGTTCTTGAGGCAGCTTTCAGTTTGGCCTGACGATAATTTGAAGTGACAAAGCGACAAAAGACAAAAGTGCGGCATCATTTAAATGATTTCTCTGGTTATTCGTTTAGATTTGTGCATATTTTAATGCAGCCCAGCGACAAATCAAAACTTTTTTTTTTCAATTAACATAATTTGAGTCAACAACTTCAACGCTGAGTCTGAGTCAGCAAATGCAAATGAAAATCCAGCACACGGCGAAGACTCAAAAAAAAAAAAAAAAAACTGTTGCTCAAGTATCTTTCAGCCGCCACAATTTTCCCCCAATTTCCCCGCATTTTCCCCATACCAGTTGAACTTACCTCGCTTTTGCATAAACGAAAACAAATCGTCGAGAAACTCCTTTCGCTTGGGATCATCGTTGATTTCGTAGAGCTGCGAATAGAATACAAATGCATTATTATAATTATAATTGTCGGCGACACGCATTAGGATAACAAAAGATATATGTACAATAGATGCTCTCGCATACTTGACTTGTGGGCCAATGGATTTGCGCAAAATGGTTGCCACATGCCACACTCCGAATGCCACACGCTGCATGCCACAAGCTACTCTATTGTGTGGCACAATAGAGACGCCTTCTTCACTCACTCGAGGGGGTTGATTGCGGCAAAAGGTGTTTGTGTCTGTGTGTGTGTGTGCATGTGTGTGTGTGTGTGCAACACCCCAAATGGGCATTGAATAGGGCTAGTTTTTTTTTTTTTTTTGTTCTGTGAGTGGCCCTAACACAATGCATAATTAGGTGATAAAAATAAGAATATCAGAGTACATGTTATATACATAGATAAATATATAGTATATAAATGTATACTCACAATACATATGTACTTATTTACACTCACAGAAAAATGAATGAACTAAATAGAGTACCTTGAAATATTTAGTTTATTCACATTTCATAAATTTAAGAACTGTCTAGATTATAATTCATAATCGTTTATCCTATAAAATAATTTATTAATTATTTTGCACTAAATCTTGTAGATGTTTTTATGTTATTTATTACACACTTACTAAAATTTTCTCACTTTTTGTATTATTTAAAATGTGTTCATAAATGCGACCAAGGAAATTTTAAAACACATTTGTTGTTTAATTATATTAAAATGCATATAAAAAAATTTAAATATAAGCTAGATACTTTTAGATGAGTATTAAATTCCTTTAAGAAAAGTAACTTATATTTGTAATTTTAAAAAATAATTCCAACTTTCATATGCAGTCAAAATCCTTAAAAAATAATAAATTATAATCATATTTATTATATTCAGTTTTTATAAATTTATGCAATTTTTACTTAAAGTTCAAATTTGACTGAAAATTAAGATTATAAAATACAATTATTTATTGTATTAAAAGGATAATATGTTTTATAAAATTAAGCTATTGCTGCTGCTTAGTTTTGATTTTATTAAACAATAGAAATATATTTTTAAATAACATTTAATTCCCATACAACTTTTTGTATAAGAAAAAATATGCATAAAATTATTAAAAGTGTTAAATGCTAATAATAAAAAAAATCATAATTTCTACAATTAAGTTTAGACATTCTCGGAGTTCATTGCTGGAATTTGTAATTATTCATTTTTCTTGTATTTTCTTCGCATCTTTTTCTTTTAATGGGCACACATTTGACCTTTAACCCGTTGTGCAAGAGTTTGGCTTTGGCATTATTTTTTGCTTAGTAAAATGATTATATAGAGGTCTAGCTAAAGCGTGTCTACACAGACAGGCACAATTTATATATATGTGTGTGTGTGTGCATATGTATAAAATTAATGACAACATCTGAGTGAACTCATCAAATTTGGAATTCATCATACTTTCCGCCTACTGCAAAGGCAAAAAGGCAAAAAGGAGAAGAGGAAAAAAGGAGAAGGCAAACTTTTGGTTACTCTCTGGGCTCTGGGTGCACATTCTAAGTCAATGCGAATGATGATGAACTGCCTGGGCTCCCCACTCGCTGAAAATGATTTAAAACTGAAGACCGAACTTACAACAGCACAAAACAGCTTTCAGACCTCACTCTCTCTCTCTCTCTCTCTTTCTCTCTTTGTCTGTCAGTCTGTCTCTGTCTTTCGATCCTGAGTTCAACAAGTTGCCCAAGCTGAGACTGAGTCAGTTGACGAGTTGCCATTGCCCCCAAGTTGGAGTTGAATTCAGCTGCAACTGCAACTCACAACTTCGTTTTTTATGATGCACGACGCCCACAAGAATATTTACACACACACACACACATACACAATACATATATACATATATATATATATATATATATTTATATATCAGCATTTCTTATATTTCTCCTTTGTGCCGGGCACGGAAATTGATTGAAGTTCAACTTGAAGTTTTATGCATTTATTTTGTGGCCAAAAACAACAAAAATAAAAACACGTTTTTTTCATTTTTTTTTTTTTTAATTAAAGTTATGTATATTCCAGCTGAATGAATGAATGAATACCTCCTGTATTTGATCCTCCGAGATGAGCATGATGAAACAAACACACACACACACACTTCTTTATTGATTAAGGTATTTATTTGTTGTTGTTGTTGTTGTTTTTTTGATTGCACTTGCAAAGTTTTGAATGTGGTTTTTCTTGGTTTTTCTTTAGAGATTTTTCACGCAGAATGCAGCCACATCGATTGATCAACGCGACGATGCAACGCCATCAAAGGTCGTTTATCAACTAAAAATATTGAAAGTGCCGCCGAGTGCAGCTCAAATCGACAAACACACACAAACAAATAGACACACACATAGATACACACACACAGATACACACACACATGAGTGTGTGTTGTTGCCTGCGTGCATTATAATAATAATGTGTGTACCTAATAAAATGAAGTCCGTGGCAAAGGCAACCCTTGTGGCAAACCTGCTCGTGTCCTGGCACCGTTATCCTTGAGCTTGCATCACAGCAGCCACAGCCGAAACAAATCCGACCGTCCAGGCAATAAAACTATAAAAATATACCCTAACAGAAGTTCTAGACCAATCATAATCGTTTTTATAACTACACCAAGTAACTGTTCTTCTAAGGACACATGGTAAACACACACACACACACACACACGCATAGATAGAGATAGAGATAGAGATAGTTTGTTGTTGTTCGGGGTTCGGTTATAAAAATAATCTCACTTATTTGTCGCTAGGATTTTTGGACCTAGTACCTAGTAAAAGTGCTAGGATATGCTTGAAATTTGAATCCTTGATTCCAAGAATTCTCAAATAGCCAGATCAAAGTGTGTATATGTGTTAGTGTGTATGTGTGTGGGTGTAATTTATAACTATCAGCAAAATGCATATGGTATTTTTGAGAGAAGTGCAAGGTTTCCAAATGATATTATTTATATGGCCAGATCCCGTTGCACGAAACTGTTCGTACTTCATAATTTGTCCAGTCTCATTTACACATGCTCATTTATATATATACATATATATATATATAATTTTTTTTTTGTGAGTGTATCTTGTGCACATATTTATTTAAGAATTTCACACTCGTTATTGAAAAATCTGTTGACCAGATTTTTTGTTTTTGTTTTGTTCACTTTTAATTAACTGAAATTCGTTGAGGTTTCGCATTTTTTTTTTTTATTGCCTTTGCTGTTGATTCAAGAACGTTTTTAAAGGTACAGTGCTTACTGATTAAAAACAATTCGAAGCAGGCAAAAAACAAAATAAAAGATTTATTTAAATAATGATGAATAATGAATTTCACTTTTGATTCATTGATTGTTCAAGTAGCTCAGTTAACAAAGAATCAATAAATGAAATAATATTTATTAAAAGCATTTTATGCATGTTAAAAAAAGGTGTGTTTAAATAAACAAAAAATAAATAAAAATAAAATTAATTAACTTGTATTCTTGTAAAACGGAAAATACTTTTCGATAAAGTTTGAACTAATTTTGAGGCGTGTAGCAATAATTAATTTTGTATTTGTGTTAATTATCGTTGAAAACGTTTGCTGCCAATAATATAACAAGTTCATAGCCTCTCTGTACAAATCGGCTATAAAATTTATAATTATTAACACTAAATAATAATCACGAAATGCGCAACAGTTTCATAATCCATATGGAAAGCAAATTGCAATTGAGAATTCGCTGAGGAAATATTATTTCTGTACACAAACAACAACAAAAGCAACAAAATAAACGTAAAGCGATAATATAAAATAATATTGGAAAATGCTTTTTGGGGTCTATAATTAAACATAATTATTCAGTATGTACAGATAATTGACATTGATTAATGAGAGCAAACACAAACTATGTACATATATATAAATATATATATATATAAATATATATATAAAACTATATAGAAAGGAGGAAAGAACACCAAAAATAATATTTCGTCTTCGTCTGCAATGTTTTAGATAGATGAACGGACAGATGGACAGATGGACAGACATACAGATGGATGGATGGATGGATGGATGATGGATGGGATGGGATGGGATGGGATGGGATGGGATGGGATGGGATGGGATGGGATGGGATGGGATGGGATGGGATGGGATGGGATGGGATGGATGGGTGTCTGACGGTGGTTCGTTTGGGGCGGCAAGTTCCCACTCTGAATGATTTTCTTTTGGCATCCACATGCGGCAGACAAATTCAAAATGGCTTTTCATGCCGCGCACTCAATTAACATAATTATCGTTATGAGAGAAGCGGCAAACAAATTTTCACAATTAATGAAAAACCAACGCGGCCATTTTGTTGGCATTAGGCAACCATTTGGGCCGTTGTTTTAAGCCGGGTTTCGAGCGACTTAGCCGGTGTAAGCGAAGGTGTTAAGATACATTTTTTTTTTTGTTGTATCTGAACGAACTGGCGAAAAGTTTTTATAGTGCGGGTTGTTTGATGAATTGCCCGCGAGGGTGTACACAAGAGTTAATCGAACTTAAAACTTGCAAGCATGTTTTTATGGGGCCAAAAGCTGTTGCGGTTCACACGGCGCAACAACAACAATTTTGGCAACTGTTTTAATTAACAAATTGTTGTCTTTCACGCTGACTATGCAGCGAAGCGTTAAAGTTGCCCAGCATCATCAACGGGAAAACGGAAAAACTGGCTATTTTCTCACCAAATTAGTGCGTAAAAGATGCGTAGCATTTAATTGCTCAATTGCAGCAAACCGGAACTAGCTGGCGGGTTAACTGTATATATGTGTGTGTGTGTGTGTGCGTGTGTGTGGCATGTGAACAGCTTCGGGTCGACAAAACGAAACGAGATCAAAACTTTGGCGTATTTAAGGTAACCACAAGCGCATCTTGAGGCAACCGGCAACTGGTTCAAGATGTTGGCTATTAGCCGTTAATTGATAGTTTGCCTAAATGCCTGGAACGGGCTGTGGCTCGGGCTGTGACTGGGCCTTGTTTGCCAAGAGATTAAATTGACTAACACTAACCTGTCTGACTTGTTTGTACTGCTCTTCAAAGCTCCAGCCATTATTCTGCTGCGATGAATTTGATGCCTCGCTGGACGTCGATGAATTCGATGCGGAATTAGCTGTAAATTGGCGCGCTGAGTTCAACAGTTACAAACGACCCAACTGGCCCAGCCCATACCAACCTTCTTTGGCGCTCGGCGCTGTCGGCGATGCAAACGAGAAGGGATGTCCGTTGCCGCCTGTTGATCCTGTCACACCTGCTCCTGTTACTCCTCCTCCTCCTCCTCCTGCTCCTCCTGCTCCTGCTCCTGTTCCTGTTCCACTGTTCGTTCCATTGTTGTTGACTGCTGCTGCGGGCGTTGCAACATTTGTGGCGCCTCCGCTGGCGGCACCGTTGTAACCATTCGCCCCATTGCTGGCAGGCGGCACGGCCGCAAAGGATGCGGCCGCTGCGGCAGCTGCCACAGGATTGTGGCCCAATGGAAAAGCGCTGCCAATCGTTGTCGGCAGCATGTTGGCCCCAAAGGCGGCCGCGTGCGCCGCCGCTGCATAGTCCTGCTCCTGCAGGACAGACAGAAAGAAACGTTGCCATTGATAATCGGAGCAGCTCATTGATATTACTGATTTTCTGAGATTTACTTATTAAATAATATTTATGTACAAATTTATGTACGATTAAAATTCCAAATCACACAATTTTGATATAAAATGTTGGGTTTTTAATTGGAAATTATATTTCAATTTTTGTTGAATTTATTGAAATTAAAAAATGATTTTTTTTTAAAATAAATTTTGCACTATTTTTGTTTAACTATTTATATGATATTTGCAAATTATATGAAAGTATATATTAGACTAGTAATTAATTAATCAGATTATTAAAATTGATTACTAATATTTTTGTCAGGAAATATTTGTACTTTCAAACACAACAGGCTATATATAAATATATATGGAGTTTAATCATTAGTACATAGAATTGTTTGTCTGCATTCATTTTATTTGTTTGCTAATGTTGTTCACTTGTCTCTCAACTTTATTAATAATAATAACCAAACGCTTTTCTTTGTTTATTTAATATTTGCTAGCTTTGAAAGGGACTTGAATATTATTATATTATTAAAAACTGTGAAGATTCTATCCTTGTCTAAAGTCCTTGACTTACTTAATATCGATTCAACATCTTTAAAAAATTTGCAGATAAAAATTTTACTAGAGATCTTTTTATAACTTATTCAATCCACAGAGACTATATACACATTTATACATTTTCGATCAGTGTCTATTAAGCCTTGCCACACTCTGATTATCTATGAAATTATATAGCTAAGAAATCCTTCACAAACTTGTGTATAAAAATTGTTTTTTAATCGAAATTTCAGAATTTAATGCAAAAAACTTTTCTAGAATTTGAAAGTTACATATAATTAAATTGATTATTAATTTTTTATATATATCTTTAATTTAAGCACTTGCTTTTAAATATGTCATAGTAATTTTAACAAATGCATCAGCTTTTAATTACTTATAAGACTTTATTTTGTTCAAAGGCCTTTAAAAAAACGTTTTAGCTTTTATGTAAAAATCTTGCTATAATTATTAAGAGAGAATATTTAATTTTTGCACGAAATATATAAAATAAAACATTTGCAGCATTTTTATATATATTTCTTTTATCTCTGCTCTAAAAAACTTGCTTGTCTTTTTTACCAAAAATAAACTTGTGATTAAAATAATAAATGAATTTTTTTGCTATATTTTTGTAGTGCTATTAATTAAAAAAAAAACATTCAAATAATCCTTTTATTAAAAATTAATAATACTTGTATTAAGTTGTTGCTGTAAGAACGTATTTGGCAATTCATTTATTAAGTGTTTTTCTTTAATATGCAATTTTTGATAAAGTATTAGAAAGTTTTAAAATGATTTATGTCATTATGGGAAAAGTCTAAAACTGAAAATATACTAACTAAATACAACTGGTATTTAGAACACAGTTTTTTTCCAAGTGTACATATGTACATACATATATATTAATTAGTGAACCAAACTTAGCCATATTAATATTTATTTGTATACCTCGAAAGAAGTTGAATTTTTTGTTATTTAAATATTTGTAGTGTAGTATTTAAGAGTAATAGTAATATTTAATACTGTTACTACTACTTAATTATTATTATTATTTTCTCACTCACCATTAGACCCACTTTCATGTCACGCACTTGCATCTTGAGCTTCTCGAGGACATCGCTGTGCTGGAGATTTGGAATGCTGTGGAGTCCGCCGATGCCCATGAAGCTGCCGAGAGCATTAAGCGGATGATTCGGCGGCAGCTGATGATGATGGCTGATCAAAAAACAAAAGAAGGGAATATAGCATATGTGGAACTGTTAACAGTTAATTTGAGTTGGCAAAAACCAACCTGAGTGGCAAATCTGTCTGCTGCTCCGGACTGGTAAAGTTGGCGACTGTGTGACTGAGACGTGCCGCAATTGCCGCCTTGGCGCTCAGCTGATGTTGATGATCACCGTCGACGGAGTCGCAATCGCGCATCTCGTCATCCGTTCGATCGCCGTGGGACTGTTAAGAAGAAGAAGAAGAAGAAGAAGAAGATGAAGAAGAAGAATTGAATTGATAGCGGCGCTTAGTTCGAACAAGTCGCCTCAATCGAAGCGATTCTCCCGCTGAGTTTGGCCCAAACGATCGACGCTTTGTCAACTGTTGGCGGCGGCGACGGCGGCGGCTTTGGCCAACTGAAAAGGCGTGGGCAGCGTTTAGGCCCGTGCCCCAGAGAAGACCAGACATTAAGACATGAGCTGAGACCCCTTTTCAATTGTATTGGCACTCGAGGCGAGGCGACAACAAAAGCTAACCACTTAATAAATTAACAATGGCAAAGAACTAGAAACCAGAACAGGCAACAACAACAACAACAACTAGAAGAAGAAGTGAAGCTTGCGTCCAAGTGAAGCTATTAAAAGGCCAGGTCGTTGCAAGTAACATCCATGGCGTATCCGTCGTGGCCACAGACGTTTCAAGCGTACTATTGCCAGCCGTGACTCTGCCAAAGAAGTCGGCCACGCTTGGCTTGGCCAGGCCAACAGCAACAGTCGCAGCAACAGTCGCAGCAGCAGCAGCAGCAGCAGAGAGCTTGGCCGGTCTTTGCTTTTTATGCATTTGGAGAGGTGCAAATTAAGCGCATCTGTGACTGTGTGCAAATCGGGAATTTTCAATTTAAACACAACCAAGCGGCAGCCAACCGACACACACACACACACACACACACACGCACAGCAAGTCAAAGCACACACAAAGTAACCTGTGCAGCACAAAGTAAGCTCCATCAACATCATCATTATGATCATCATCATCACAGTTCGCATCTTGGTGTGTAACGTTTTTCTTCCTCTTCTTCTTCTTCTTATTTTCTCATATGTGTATACAACATTTATCGCCGGTATCGTTGTCGTTGTCGTTGTCGTTGTTGTCGCCTTTGCTGTAATCATAAATGCAACCAAAACCAAAGCATACATAGACAATGGCTAGGCTTAAACAGAAGGGGCAGGGGTAGGGGGATGGGGGGGGGGGGGGGGGGGGGGAAGGGGTGGCCTATGGGAACGTGTCTTGAACTGAGGGGCTCTGTGGCTTTGAGGAGAGCTCTTTTGCAGTTCTGAGAATTCTTTGAAGTTGGCGCAAAATGCAAACGCCTTAAATAGTACGAAAATTAGTACACTGGCAAAAAAATAGACATAGAAACTATATACTTAAACGCATTTGATGTGTGGCAAGAAATTGCATGTGCTTCAAGTTAAGATTGTTTTTTTTTTTTTGGTAAGTATCAAATGCTTTTCTTAGCAGCTACTTTAAGATTGAAGCTTTTGTATGCTGACTTAAAATTCGAGTTAATCTAATAAATAAATAAATAATCTAAGAAAATAAACTAATAAAACTATTGCTTTGTTAAACGGTTTCGTTTGGTGACAAGCAATTAAATATGTTTGATTTTTTTGGATACTTGTTGGTTTTAGCCTAAGATGCAATCTCTTACATTTACATTCTTAATGTAAATATTTCATTTTCATGCATTGTATTTCGATAAATTAGAGCCTAAAGTAAAAATAAAAGCCTTAAACAAGTTAAATATATGAATAGTTATAAAACAAATGATCAATAAAGAAAAATTTATGTCATGGAGCTATTTTTCTTGCCGCTGCTGTATATGCATATCAAAAAATGGCAACTACTTTACGATATAATCTTTAATATGATTATTTAAAATATCAGTTCATCTAAATTATAATCCTTTTAAACAGATTTGGTTTGTGGCAAGAAATTAAATCTGTTTGAAGTTATTTTTATTTTGTTACCAGCTAAAGCTTTTCTTGCTGCTTATAGCCTTAGATATAATATCTCATATCTAAAAATAGCAGTTACTTTAAGAAACAATTTCTTATATGTTTATTTAATATTTCAGTTAAACTAATTAATAAAATAATCTAATTGATAAACCTCTTAAATGCGCAACTTTAAATTTAATTTTTAATATTCTTCGATTTAATAACTTAATTAAAAACTTCTTTCTATTAATTATATACATATATATTTTTTGGAATCTATTTTTATCCAATTGCATATCAATTTTTAATACTATTATTTTTTCATTTTAATAAAGAATTTGTATTAAATTGAGCTGACAAACTATTTAAAGTTGACATTAGATTAAATAGATATATAAATATATAAATATATATATGTATTAATTCAGCAATTCTTTCTTAAGTTTGGAAGTCAGAAGGGGTATCAAAAACAGTTTTAATAATATTAAATAATAGATTGCGCTTAACTGTATTAATCAATTATATTCCTTTATGCAATATTTAGTTTGCTTAAAGCTGTTTTTAGAATGCCTAAAATATGTTTTCACAAGAGAACATATTTCTTGAAAGTATTTATGTTCAACTATTTAATTTCAAACTCTTTGTTAGTTGCTGTCAACTATGATTTTCTCGCAGTGTAGTCGCGTAAACTAAGGCACACAACAAAAATGTGGCCAACACCATTTGGTTAGCTGAAGTGCTATGCGGCAACTGCCATTCCGACCAGGCTTGGACGCGCATAATGAAATGGTAACGTTGCCCCAGCTTTGTGGCAACAACAGCCTCCGCCTTCAACTTTGGCTTTTGGTTAGCTGCAGTCCGCGGTCTCTGCCATCTTCTTTTGTGGCCATAACGTGGCACGTATTGGCCCATCGATCGCTGCTCGCACTTGGTTGGTTACTTACTTGGTTACCACACATATTTGCATGTACAGACACACACATGTGTGTGTGTGTTAGTGTGTGTGTGTGTGTGTGTGTGTGTGTGTACATCAAATTAATGTAAGTTATCGAATCCATGCGAAATATGTGCACTCAGAGGCCGTTGGACGCTTCGCTGGCAACATTTTAGTTGCGGTTTTTCTGTTGCCGTTTTGTGTTGTTGTTGCCATTGCTTTTGCTGTTGACCAGGCCCAAACAATAATTGCGGGCTGGGGCTGGGGCTGGGGCTGTGGTTGCTGCCAAAGGCGTGCAGTTTACGCCGTGTTGCACCTATAAAATGTCTAATTAATGCACAACGAATTTGTGCCGCTTTAATGTTGAGTTGAGCTCGCGTCGAGTTGCGTGTTGCACAAACATCATTGCTGCCACTTCTGATTCAGTTCATTAGCTGATCGATAAACTAATCGATTGCTTTGAGCTTTAACAACATTTTCGTTGGTTTTGCATTTGAAAGGCAAAATTTGCGATTTGAAATGGATTAACTTATTGTTAAGGTAATCAAATAACTTAATTAATTTTATGTTTACCAATATATAAATTTATATGAAGTTTAACTTTAAGTAAATTTTTAAAAATTGTTTGTTTATACATATATGTTCTATATATATATTTTTTTTAATTATAAGTTTTAAACATTCCAGATTTAATTACTTTTAATGGGAATAAAAGCTGGAAAAGAAGTCCTTTCAATTTTTATTCACATCTTAAATAAAGACTATAAAAAAGATTCTGTAAATTAATATTTAAGCTTAAGTCTTCATTCAAAGTATTTACCAATACTTAAAGTTTTTAAGATCTTATTTGGAGGCCCTTTACAATATATCTTATATATATTTAAATAAATTTTTAATTATTTGTACAGCTGTGCTCAATAAAATTGTTGTAAATAAAACCCAGTTTTTTCTGGATTTCTGATTTTTATTTACCCGACTTTCCAAAAAGTGATCACATGTTAAGTTTGAAACTCTTTTGAAAGTTACAAGATGAGTTATGAGAGCATTGAAAACAACGGAAATTAGATATTTTTTAGCTGATCTTAAGGAAAATTTAAAAATAACAACTATTTTTTAAAATCTTAACCACAAATCAAATAAATTTAAATTAAAAAGGAAACAAAAATTATTTGTGAAAACTTTAACTTTAAGAAACAATGAAAAGAATTGGTTTCTTAGTAACAAAAATACAATTTCCAAATTATTCAACGAATATATAAATACATTTTTTTTTTATATCGGAATTTTTAAAAATATTTTAAGAGCTTGTTAAAAGTTTTAATTTTGTGGCAATGCCAAAAAAAACTTCTACAGGAACAGAAAAAGTTAAAAAATGAAGTAGTTAAATAAAATTAAATATTCCAACTAAGATAAATGTTTGTTTAGTTGGGAATTTTCACATTGCCAACTTTAGTTTTGGAATACTCAAAAACAAACTAAAACCAAAAAATGGAACTCGGTATCGTTAAACATTTGGATTTGGTCGAGGTCCCCATTTTCACATATCTTTCGGTACTGCAAATGGAGGTCTCTTTATATGGCCCAGCAATAAATGCCGCCATGCAATTATGTACGACTGTCGCATAAATCATTGAGTACGATAAGCTGTACTAGTTTTAAAGTTTTTTGTTTTATTTTTTCTGTTTTTTTTTTTTTTTTTGTTCAGGGAAAAACACACAGAGCCGCTAATGATGGCCAAGTATCTGGTTGCTGGTTGCTCAAAAGCCCATATGCAATGACTACAGATAGTTTTTGTTTTTTTTGTTTTTGTTTAGTTGCATACACCTACAAGTAAGTTCCATTAATTTGGAGTATGATAAAGTCGCTGGAAGTGCTTTTACCGCAGCACTTTCATACGAAAGCCGAAAAGACATTAAATCGCAATTAGAGCTGCCGCAGAAGTCCCGCAATATTATAATAGATACTGCGACATGTGCATTTAAGTTAGAGAGATACGCGGCCGGTATCACTAGGCCCGCACCCGTACCCGGCGTTGCCCGGCCTTCCCCGGTCCCCGTTTATTGCAATTTACTTTAATAGCTTTGCAATGAGCGACAAGTTGGGGGCATGTGGCGACTATCTGTAGAGTATTCAATTTATTTGCCGTGTGACAGTTTTTATCACTAATTAGTTTACATTACATATTCGATAGAGGCGCTGTAAATAATTTATCTTAATTTATTATCATTGCATTTTGACCACAAATGCAATTTAGCTAATTTCGATTGTCTGTTGTTGTTGTTGTTGTTGTTGTTGCTGTTGTTCCTACAAGTTGATATGGACAACAATTGTTATTGTCGCATTGACAAATTGTCGGAAGCACTCAGGGTCGCAGCAACTCACGACGGGGCGAGTCGAACGGACGGACGGAACGGACGGACGGACGGAACGGAGGGAACGGACGGAATTGTGCCGCATGTGCAACATGCCGTGCTAATTTAAAACAAAAGGACGATCCGCTGCGGCCACTGGAAATCCATAATGTGCCGCTGCCGATTGCCAAGCTGTGAAGGGCGCAGCATGCAAACAGGATCAGCTAACAAGCAAACTACCAGAAGGACACACACACAAACACAGACAGACAGGCAGGCGGCAGGCAGTCGCCTGTTTATTGTGTGAAGGATTAAGATTATGCAGCAGGCATATTCATGTATCTTCTGGCTATTGCTATCTCCCTCTTTCACGCTGCCTTTGGTTTTTTTCAGTCTCGATGTCCTAATGTCCTTACGATTCAAGTGCGCTCGTTGGGCGTGCTGGCGTCTTAAGTTTATTAACGCTGTATTTTCATAGCACGATTTTGGGAATTATGCATTTTACATTATTTCTGGGAATTGAATATTTCAAATTCAGTTTTGAATGAACAAGAAAACAGACCATTTTTTTTTATTGATATCGTGTGTTTTAAAGAGGAATCTTTAGTTTTATATTTTTTAACTTAGAAATTATAGTTTAATAATTGTTATTTTAATTTATTAAATTTTAATAAGTATTTCCGAGATTGAGAGATGTTTAAAATATTTTCTTTTAAACACAAATATCATGTTAAATATAGATTTGAATTTGTTAACATTTCCAGAGCACTTTTATGGCCACTTAATCAATCCGATTAATTGGAAGAATTTAAGTATGCTCGCTTTAAATGTTTAATTAACTGTCTAATGTTTATGCTATCTCTCAGTAATCGAAATTTTCTGTAGATATTTTAATTACCGAAATACCAAGCACTTAAATAGTTGGTATACAAATTTTTGTGTAATTTTGAAATTGAATAAAAACTGAACTGAAATGAGAGCGGTATTTTTTTTTATGTAAGAAATATATATGTGCTATAAATGTTTTTATGAAACACACATGTGAAAAGAAAATGATAAAATGTACACGCATAAATACTTATGTACATGTTTAGTACATATGCAGTAAATGGCGGCTGTTCTCATATCTGAATAAAAAAATGCACACATAAATAAAAGTTGCTCATTTACGCATCTACCCCGTGGCGAATTATTTCAACGCGCTGCGACGATGACGACAACAACAACAACAACATCAGCAACAGCCAGAGGCTAAAAAGTATTAAAAAATGTACATATATATGTATGTATGTGCATATATACATATAAAGGGCAGGACCAAGAACATGTGCAACGTGGTCGATACGGAAACGCCGCTGCAGGCCGAAGAGCATGAAAATAAAATTAAAATGCAAAACGTATCTGTGAGATACACACTCGAGTACATACAGATGTATGTAATATGAGCATAAGTGTGCGTGTGTGTGTGTGTGCGTGTTTGCATTTGTAGTTGTGTGCGTCGCGTATTTCATTCGCTCGCAATGCGACGAAGCGGAAAAAATAAAGCGAATAAAATATAAAAATGGAAACAACAAAACAGAAACAGAAACTGAAACCGAAACGGGCAGCAAACATAATGGCGCATTCGCTGTGCCGGTTGCCCGCTGGCCGGACGACTCAGCCGAGTGAGCGAGCGAGAGCCCACAGCCCACAGACAGCCCTTTCCCCCATGCCGCCTGGCTGCCCATTCCCACCGTTCCCCCGCCCCCCACTAGACCGACAACCACCTACCCAATATTATATGGGCGCTGCCCATGTACTCGAATGTATACGTGTATGCTTGTGTGTGTGTGTGAGGGCAGACGAAAATTTCGCGTAAACACTAAAATAATAAAAAAGGTTAAAGCAGCATAAAAAAAAAAAGAACCATTCAAACCGGTTAAAAAAAGCAACGAACTGTTCTTGTGCTGAGCTGGCAGACTGCGTCTAGTTTCGATTGCAGGCGGTAATAAAATAAAAAGAAATGCATTGTTTTTATTGCGACCGGCGAGGAACAGCCAAATATTGACTGTGCCTGCTGCCTGTCGATCGCATCACTGACGAACGAGCTTTTTTTTCTTGCATTCGTTTAATTTCGCTGAGCCGCCTGCACACGACGACGTCGCGAGCTTTCGACCGACCCGACAAGCAAAGCAAACGAAAAGGGAGAGAAAACAAAAGCCACGCCCTTTCGCGACGCAAGACGTGGTATTTATTAGTGCTTTGATAATAAGCTTTTATTTCAGCGATGTCCATGCATGTGTGTGTGTGTGTGTGCGTGTGCATAAAGTATTCGCACGAAAGCTGACTGTGTGTACGTGTGCTTGTATGTTTGTATTGTTTATTACACTTTATCGCGCCTCGTTCGCAGCTGCAGCTGCTGAGCTGCCGCCAGTGCTGGAAAAATCCAATTAACTATTTTATTAGCTATGGTTGAAAAATAATTCATAAATTCATTCAAAACAAAACTGTAATAATCATAATTTTTATGAGCTTTGTGTATTGTATTTTTTTTCTATGTGATTTTGGCATTTGTCGCCATTGCCTTTTTATGGCTGTTATTCTTATTTGGCTTTGGTATTTGTTGTTAAATTAAATTAAAATGTGCACATCGATGACACATGTAAATACACTTTAAAAAACGATTTCCTTTGTCATTTTCGAGTGCACCAAAACTTAAGCCACAGGCAACTTTACTGACTAATACTTAATCAAATATTTCGTGTGGGTTATCGTTATGCAACAACAATAAAAACAACAACAAAAACAACAACATGCGCCCGCGAGCGCAACAAAAATTTAATACAAATCGTTGCCTGTCAGCGTACAAGAAGCCAAACAAATTATAACAGGTGCCGTTGCTGCTGCTGCTGAGTGCATTAAGAACCAAACACAGCCAAACAAATACACACACACACACACAAATGCCCCGAGTTATGGAAATGAGTTGGAAATAAAAAAGAGAGCGAGGGATTGTGGATTGTGGATTGGGAGCCCCCAAATCAGCTAATTTTCCATAGCTGGCAGCCAAGTGCTAAACTGTTAGGAATCTGTAAGCCAAAACGGCAGTTAAAATCACTGAGATTCAAACAGAGAGAGAGAGAGTGAGAGGCGAGTAAAAGAGACAGAGCAACTCAGGCAGCTCCCACAGTCCACAGTGATTTAATGTGGGAACAACGAATGGCGCTGATTTTGAACACGTGCGGAGCGCCGGACACCCCTCTCAAAGACAACAACAACAAGAGCAAAGCGAAGATGAGAAACAAAAGAAACTGTCCCATGTTGCATGCCGCAAGCATGCAGCATGTTGAGCTGGTTAGCTTGATTCAATTTAAAAACGATTCAAAAATTCAAAAACCAACTGCAATGATTTTAAACTGTGCGTTTAACCCAAGTAATTAAAGCTGTGACTCAAACTGTTCACAACATACATACAACTGTACATGCAACATGATGGGGCACGACTTCGACAACTGCGACTCGCTTCATTTGAGAATTTATGACTTTTTGACAGCCCACATTATTGTTTAATCGTGACTTTTGGGCAAAATCTCAGCCTCGTTAGAGTTGAGAGGATTTTGATATGTTTGCATTGATATTAAAAATTGAAACTCGGACACCAGCATTCGAGCCGGGGTTGGTTAATTAAATAAACACCCACATATGCCAACTCTACTTACTTTGGCTTACACAAATGCCCACAATTGTAAATGATACCCTCGAATCGATCGATCCATTCGATCAATCGAAGTTCGAAGTTGATGTGTTCAATTAACACCAAACCAAATGTGGTATTTTATACAAAAATTTTATGCAAAGAGGAAGACGAAGAAGGAGTGAAGAGAAGAATCGAAAAAATAACAAGTAGGTGGTTTGGGAACCTGGGGAACAGTTTGTTTGCACAAGGCTATCAAAAAAGGGTGGCCAAAAGCCGATGCTATTAAAAGTTATGTAAATATGAATGTAAATGTGTATAGTTGTGTGTGTGTGTGTGTGTGTGTGTGTGTGTGTGTATAAAGTCTGGCTCATTGTTGATCAACGCGGCACAGTGTCTATCAACAATGAAATAAAAATGAAAGAAAAACAAAAGAGGCCTAACAAGAGTTTTATTGAAGAAGAGACCTGTGTACCTATGCACACACACACACACAAGCACACACACACACACTCGCATACTCGAAAAGTGGCTGGCAATAAAACCCATTTAATATTCATTTAAGGTACTAACAAATAATGCAAATATTTAAACATTTTATTTACATATGAACGCCATCAAAGAGTTGAATTGAAAGAGATCTTTCAATTGATGAAAGGTGAACGAGATCCCACAGTAGGCTCAGGTCTAGGCCTGGCCAAGATGCTCGCACAGCATCGGCTCGGAAACAGATGAATCTATTTGTATTTATGGCCAAGTATGTATGCACTTAGCCTCTCTCCCTCTCTCCCTCTCCCTCTCTCTCTGTGTGTGTGTGTGTGTATAATAAATGCGCGTTGTATGACCATTTAGCATGTCACCTTTTAACGGCTCCGTGGCAAACAAAACGTATATAACGACGGGCTAAAAACCGAACACGCCCCGCGCGACGCCTCTGCTTAATTTTGAATCAACAATTTAACATTATAATTACGTTTCGAATCATCTGCAAACAACAGTCGCGACTCGAGGAATTGCATCAATACAAAGCTTTTAGTCATTCGGGACAGGCCAAAACCAAAAAAAAAAAACATAATATAACCGAGAAAGAAACAGAAAGAAAGAGAGAGAGAGATAGAGTTAGTTGCGGATCTCGTGTTATTGTCTTTACCGACGGCAAAACAGCAACAAATTAATTTTGATCATGACACCTGTAGGGCGGATCCGTGTCGAAGGCGTGGCAACTATACAAAATATACACACACACATATAGATATACATATAAATGAAATTCTAAGAAATAAATATAAAGTGAGTAACAATTCTCAACAAATACTGCCATAAATTGTGCATTTATCACAGAATCTTACATAAATATCTGAAGTAAACAACTTCATCTCATTTGTTATATAAATCTAATGGCTTATAAGTGTTAACCGGCATTGCGCGGCCCAAGTGTTTTTCCTGTACTCCACTTTATTTATCACCCGTTAGGCAGAGATTACCTCAAGTAACAATAATTCTTATTTTTCGTCGAGGGGGAAAAACTTTAAAATGATTTCAGACAAATCATTTTGAGAAGCGGTATTTTTTTTTACACAAAATTTATAGTGCTTATTCAAAGCCCTTAAGGTGTTAAGCTGGTAGAATCGAGGAGATTGGCTTATCCACAAATTCAACAACAAATCAAGTTTGTTTTTTGTATAAATATATAAAAAAAACCAAATTGAATCTAAATGAAAAAGATGGTATTTGAGTGAAATAATAAAAGTAATTTTGAATTATTGAATTCACATAAATTGATTATGAATACATAAATTGTATTTTATTATTTGTAATTTAATCTTCACAAATACTTTAGAAATTTAATTTAAACAAAACTTTTTAAGGTACAAATTGTTTCTTTCAAAAGCATTTTTTAAATAAATGGAAGAAATTTCTGAAAGTTCTTTTTTTTTTTTAAATATTTGGATAGTGAACTGATTATGATGATTTTCACGGTTCTTACAAACATTTTGTGCAAAATTTAAGGTACATATAATAAACAATTAGATTGTAACTGTTCAGATTAAATAGAAGAATTTATGTTTGGATTTATATATACATTTTTCTGAAGTTTTAGATATGTTTGCTGTAATTTTATGTATTTCTTTAAATGATTTTAATGAAAATTAGAGATGATATACTGAATACTTTTGTAATGGCAATTTTATATGATTGAAGGTAACTTTATATAAAGTAGTTCATATATATATTTTGCTAAAGTCTTTAAATGAGTTGTTGATCAATTTTAAACGTGACTATGAAACTCGCAGATTTACTTTTAATTCTCCCTGCGCAAATTCTACTCTTACTGATAACAGCTGCTGATTTAGTCTCAGTTTGTCATTCTCCTGTTTCCCACGCATTTGTTTTTTCTTTTCTTTTGCTTACCAGGTCGTCGCCCAAGTCGGAATCGCGTTCAATAGTGTTGGTTGAACGGCCGCTGCAATCCATAGTCGGATGCACGCGGAGTTGCATTAGAGCGGAGTCTACGATTTTTAGGGGGGGGGGCCTCCGGGTGAAACTGCTTTTGTTTTTTATAATGGCAACAAAACACAAATGCGAAATTGTTTCGATTTATTGCGGAATTAATGCGCGAGCTTTAAACTTTCTATGTAATTTAACACAGCCACTTTCTTGTTGTTTCTCTCTTTTGCTTTTGCTTTTGCCTTTTGCCTTTGTGTTTTTCGGTTTTTCGGTTTTTGTTTGCCTGTTTTGCTTTAGCGTTAACTCCTGCGTTTATTTCGATGAACTACCGTTATCAAATAATCGAGTTGTCACCTCGCTTTGTGCTCTTGTTTTTGCTGCTGTTGTTGTTTTTGCTTGATTTGCCGCAGCAGCCGTGCAAAAGGGAACTGCACTAAAGCACCGTTTCTTGAGCTCGCGTTAGTTTTGTGGTTTTGCTTGTTGTTTGTTTTTTTCTGTTTGCTTTCTGTGTTGGTTGCTTGAATGCGATCGATTTGAACACTAAATGCAATTATTTGAAAGTTGTTTTCGTTCTCCTTGTCGCTGGCTCCTTTTTGGGCGCGCACAACACACACATACACGCACACACACACAACACTGAAGCACATGCAGATCACATTGGAATAATTGGCGTAACGCAGTTGTTGTTGTTGATATTATTGTTGTTGGTTTGTTTACTGTTACCTGATGGTGCCTGATCGGTATTGAGATCGGCTCCTGCTGCTTGTTAATTATCAATTTGTTCATTTATTTGACGTTTGATATCGCGCACTGTCCGCCGCATTCGCCCGACGCACACGGAACTCCAATTGGGAATAAAAATGATTCTCTCCGCACATCAAAAACGACGCGTCAAAGACAGTGCGCGCAAATGTTGCTCTCTCTCGGTTGCTGTGCAACGGCTGGCAAATGGAACGTGCGCCATAGTGCCGCAGTGGTGTGTGTACCATTTCCATTCGTTTCCAACTATGAGACGCTCTCTCGCCAGCTGGTCTGGCTGGCTGGCCAATCGGATTGTCGCTTCAGCTGCGCTCAGGTGGCATTCAATTAAATTCGTAATCGTAATCTATGCAATACGAAAATCGTGTCTGTGTACAATGCGCTCGCCGCTCATTCGTTCGCCAGCCAAACGCCAAACACACAGACGTACACACACACCGCTCGCACTCACAGGCGATTACGTTCGTATTGCTGTCGCTACACTGTGCGGCATATTTGGGGAACTTGATTCGCTACGTTTGCAGCTCACGTTGCGGGCACGTTTAGTATGCTGGCTAGTGTGCATTTGTAGCTGTATCTTTCAATCAGAAATGCGCGATTTAATTTAAAATACGCCCTTCTCTCTAGTTTCCGAGGGCGTCAACATTTGCGGCTTGCGGGAAAACGGGCGTTTTTCCCAATTGAGCAAATTACAAATACACAAACAAACACACAGCTGGCAAATAGGGAAAACCTGGCGGAAACTTGATTAATGATTTGCGAGATAAATTACACTTGTAATGCCCCCCCAAAAAACGGTAGGTGGATGAATGCCGTCCGTTACCGTTACCGTTACAGTTTGCCAGCAGCCCCCGCAGACGATTTCGGCTGCTCTTCTTCGATTTTCACTAATTTGAAATTGATGAAAGCAGCGCTGCGACGTCGCAGCGGCAGCGAAAGTGTATATCAATGTATATATATATATATATATATAGCATTCCGTAGGGGCGCAGGCGCCCACTGGGGTAGTGGGGGGTTGGTTGCAGTGAGTGCCACCCCCTCCAAGCGCCAATGACGACCCACAGACTTGACTGATGATGAAGTGAGAAAGTAATTAAATACAATTTTAAATGTGACTAATGAGACGACGTCAAATTCGTGGCGCAAATGAGTCCGGCCAGGGGGTGGGTGGGGGGCGCAAATGGGTCTGGGGCTAGTTGGACGCTTTAAGCATCTTCGGGCGCAACGCATTTATCAATATTCAATAAATAGAACGGCATTTTCGCACGCACACTGCGACGCTTAGCCGCTGTGCGTGTGAAACAAACTGTATCCGTAAGATACATACAGCATAAGTGCGCGCACACATACATACACACAACAATTGCCGTTTGTTGTTGCCGTTGTTAACTTTCATTTGGGGCCAAAGCTATTTGATTTTCAAAGTACGTCCCGTCAAATGCTACAAAAAAAAAAAAAAATAAGCACAAAAAAAACCAAAAACAAAGCACAGGTGAAATTTTTGCTTTGCGCTGTTTTCGTGTTTAATTCGTAGCTACATATATCGGTAAATACGAATATATATGTATACATATGTATGTTTGTATGTACGAACATCGTTTATTTGTCAACACGTCCATTTCCTGCATTTTGTGCTTTAGCCGAAATATGAAATATGTGCCCGAAACAATTCGAAAATAAATAAGTACTTCAATATGAATAGATACCCAGACAAACAGATACAGATACAGATACAAATTTTTGTGTTTATATATATGTATATATATATTTACGAGTATTCCATGTTATTGTCCGCACATCCGTCGCAGGGGGCGCTGCGGCTTTTAAAGGCCTCATTAGTTGATGACTCTTATGGTTTTCTGATTTGGAAATTACACCTAACTACAGTTTTTTTTCCTTCGTTTTTTTATTTTTCGTTGGAAATATAACATTTAAATTCTTCGGCAATTCGATATTCCGACTAAGTGGGGGAACTTTCGCTCTGATCACATATCTATTGACACTTTTTTTAGGCGCAAAAATATGCTTTGAATCAATTACAAAATATATGAGTTAAAAATGTTTTTTAAATATATATATATTAATATATATTAGTAATAACTAAGTAAGCTTTTAACAAACTTAAGCCAAGTTTCCTAAGATCTAAGCTTAAATTATCTGAGAACTTTATGCTTGAATTAAATACAAACATTTCCAAAATAACTTTGATATGTTTTTCACATATTCTTAAAAAAATGTTATATATATAATTATAATTAATAGGATAATAATTACATTTGCATTCCTTTATAATTCTTTTATTCAAAAACAATAAATTCGAATGAAAAAAAATATTTATTTAATAATCTAAAATTACTATTATTTAAAGTTTTTACTTTCAAAGCTGTCAACAATTTTTTTCTGGCAAGAAAAATATTAAAACAAATTACGAATTTGGGAAATAAAATTATGTTTTTCTGGTGTTTTAAAAACTTAGGGGATGGTTACAAAGGGAAAGTTCTAATCCCTTTTAAAATGAGATTTAAATAATGTAATGTATTTATGTATGAATGTAATTATTAATATTAATATTGGTTTATATAAATAAGATATATTTTTTCATATATTTTTTTTATATTTATTTATCATTTCTTATTTTTTATTGAGGTTATTTTGATATTGTCAAGAAAAATGTTACGCATAAAAAAAACATATTTAAATTCTTATTATTATTTTTATTATTCTGATCCATCTGTATAAATAACTACAGTTAGACTTCCTTATAGTCAGATTTAAGAGATCGAAGAAAAAAAAGCTTCGTAATATAGAATAATTTTTTTCACAATATAGAAAAATTTTATAATAAAATGAATATTTAGCGTTCTTTAAAAAAATTCGTAACAATGAAAACATAGTTATACGGAAGTTCATAATAAGGAAGTTTGACTGTAGTATTAAATCCCGTGCCCCTAATGTATCCTTAATGTAACTTTAAACTATGTTTCAATCGCTCCGCTATAAATACATAATTTATTTCTCCTTTTTTTTAATTGACCTCTGAAACTTGTGTCCCTTTTATTTAATGATCACAATCAACTCTAAAAGTGATCATTAAAATGTTGTTTGAATACCTGTTGGCAAATGTGGATCATTCAAATGGAGTTAAAGTCGCGGTGTGGCCGAGAAGAAATGCGAATTTAATTACATGTAATTTAAGGGGCCATTTACAATTTCAACGCGCCAAAGGAGCCAAAGGTCAATTAATAAAACACCATTTAGGCAATCATTAATTCAAGAAATGCAATTTGTCAATTCTGGCCCGTGTGTGAGAAAGCGATTTCAGCTTGGACCGTTAAGCAGATGGAGACGGAGTTGGAGACGGCCCTGGGCCACTGGCCAGGGCCAAAGTTAAAGCCAAATTGATTGACCAGATCAACAGCAACGTCGTCGTGAATGAACTCGCCGATAATTGATGATATTTAGCTAGCCATGCCAGTCTATTTGTATCCATATTCATATCCACATTCACATTTGTATTCACATCCAGTTAAATGCAAATGGCCAGCGGATCATTTCAGATCAGAATCGTTTCACACACTCACCCAATTTCGCTTGCGGCCCCAAAAATAACCAAAAAACGATCAAAACATATCCAACTGAACACGTTTTGTGGTTGGCTATGACAGACTGCGCCATACGCTGTTTTAAAGGGTAAGAAAGCGAAATTAAAGTTATGAAAATTGAAGATAAATCGGATATATTAAACAGAGTTTGGAAAGTATCTATAAATGCAAATAGGCTTCGGTAAGTATCTATTATTATAATTATAATAAATTTGTGGTTGTTTTTTTTATGGTAGTTTTTAAGTATGTTTAATGGCTTTATTTTCTTACTTTAGTTAAAGAAAATTGTGCACGAAAATTGTTGTTTTACTCTCTTTATAAATAGCGATAAATTAATATTAACATTTTTCTAAAACAATTTTCTATGTGAGTAACAAATAGAGCGAATGTAATCTAATTAATATAAATCGCAGTTTGAACAATTAAAATTCAGAAATCAAGATCTATTAAGATCTTCTTTATTTCTGTTGTCTGTTTGGCAAGATTTTAATAAAAGTTCTTCTTTAAACTTCTTCCTTAGAAGCCTTCAGAAAGGATTTTTAAAGGGTCTCTTCAGGCTTCTTTTTATAGCATGGATATCTGTAAGATAATGTTGAGTTTGTGGAAGGCTTAGTTTCATCAGTGGAATAATGTTCAGGTCGCGTCTGGTTAAAATATTCCTGATCTTTAAAATATTGGCAACGAGCCTTTGCTGAATTGTGTTCAGCTTCGATTGGAGTTAACGAATAAGGGTCTAGACAGACACGCCCCCAAATTACAGCGCCCTAAAAAGTAATCAGCATTAGTTTGCTTTTATGGAGAAGAACCTTTATGAGAAGGGACTTTTTTTAGTAATAAAATAAATAAAATATGGAACTTCTCATAGCTGGATTACTTGAAGTATCTTTATGGTCTTTATATGGAGGCTTAAAGAAAATATTTTATTCAGTATAAAGCCATGATATTTGTTATGTGGAAATACAGGTAGGAAGATCTCATCAAGGCAATTAAGAAAACTCTTAAGATAAAATATGTTTAAGCTATGTTTACCAAAAAAAATGTTCTTGAAATTAAAATAAGGCAAAATTAATATAATTTTAAGAAACTTCTCTGATATACTAAAGTTAAGCATTTTGTGATATTTAAATTAATGATGTCTTAAATATATATATTAATCTTTAATCTATCTATCTATAATCTATAATCTATTAATAATAATTTATAGAATCTTAACACTTTTGGAAACAAAATAATCTTCTAATTTCTTTTCAAATGAACAAATAATTTTCACATAATAAATAGAGTAACTTAATAAATAAATTATTTACATAATCTCAAAAAACTTTTATTTTTAAAATAGCTTTAAAAAAAGTTAAATAAATTCGAAGTCAACCAACTTCAAGTTTCCCTTCATAGGAACAAACAAATTATAACAAAACCAATATACCGCTAAGTACTTCGCGTAAAGGGTATATTAAAATAATTATTTAAATAATCTTAACTTCTTTAACTTAACTTCAAATATTTTATTTGGTTATTATACAAATTCCAAGTCCAAATCTTTAAGTTTTCTTTCATACATAAAAACAGTTTGCTCGTAACCAATATACCCCTTATAATTTATGGAATAGAGTATCTAAATAAGCTTCATCTGCGCGTTTCATTAATAATTTGTGATTATCTGTTGGTGGATCGCCGCTGGTTGGCTTTTCAATATTGGGAGTAGCGTAGAAAGACAGTTAGAAGCAAGCGCCAAAATTCATTCACGAAAGCTTTCAAAAGCCAAATGCAGTCCAGTTAAGCAGGGGAAGGGGAAGGGGAGGGGCAGGGGGACGGGCAGGGGCAGGGGGCCAGACGTGAACATCATTAGCTGTGGAGAAGTTTTGGCTACAGCTCCATTTGCTGTCTGGTCTAGTTAAATATAAATTTAGTTTTTAATTTTTGTTGTTGTTGCTGGAAACATTTTTAATGAAGTCGCGCAAACGCGGCCAAAAATAGAATATTAATTTGGGCAAAAAAATACAAAAAAAAAAAAGAAAATAAGCATAACGGATGCGGCTGTCAATATTTTGACAGTTTCACAGTTTTCCCAGTTTCCGCGGCAGACGAGACAAACCGACTCCGTCCGTCTTCATATTCCGGGAATGTGGCAGCAAGCCTTTAATTGAATTTCACTGGATGAGTCGAGCTGTTTTTTTGTGGAACTGTGGAACAGAATAAGTAAATGGATTTTCGTATAAAACTTCAACAACAACAAAAAATGATTAATATGCGCTAATGTTTTATAACTTTGCCCTTAATATGAGCGCGTATCGGGCCGAACGCGTCCTGCCCCAGACGAAACAATAAAAGTTCCAGTAACTGCCTCTGCCCCCTTTACTTGCCGCATGCCCCAAGCCCCAAAAAGCCGCAGCATTAAAAATGCCAAAAGCGATAAAAGAATGAACTGAATCGGCTTTTGTCTGTGGACAGGGCATCTTTCGGACGGTACGACACGTCACAAACGGAGTCTCTTTTGACTGATCTCGATCTTAACTGCTAATGACTTTAATCGTTAATCTCTGACATAAGAACTCCGATTGAAGCGCAATCCGAACAACAACTGCAATAAATTAAAAATACGCCTCGCAAACAAACAACAACAACAACAACAACAAAAACACGTTTTGTTTCCCATTCCAAAATTTGTTTTTGTATTTCGATTATGGGTGGTATTCAATTTCAGTTTGGTTTTTTTTTTTGTATCTTTTTATATATTTTTGCGTCGGTTTTTATTTCTTTGCAATAGTTCCTGGTATCGATTAGTAAAAAAAGCAAATGTGAGAAAAGGGTGGAGACTAAAAGTTGCTTAAGATAAACTTTTTTTAAATATTAATAATATATATAACTAATAATAATATATTAATTAATAAGTATTCTAATTCTGTATACTTATAAATAATTTAATTAATCTTTTATTACAAAGTGTTGAATATTTACTGATAAATATAAAACAAGATTTTAGCTTTCTTAGAAATAAATATTTTCAAAATTGTAAAAAAATGTAACAATAAAATATGAATAAAATGTATATAATTATAATAATATGAGATTATAGATTAAAACATTACTGAACTTTATATAACTGATAAAATTTTTATTTATTTTTCTTCCAAACAGCTAAAATTGCTAATTTTAATTATTAATTAACACATTTTAAAATATTTTATTTATTTATATAAAAATGTTGATTTTTAATTAAAATAAATATTAATAAATATATAAAAAAATGTAACAGATTAAAGTGTATAATAAAACATTTAAATAAAATCTTTGCATGATTAAAAATGTTGTTTTATATTTAATTAAATTGCACTTGTTATAAAAGCTGCTTTATGAAGAAAACATTTTTAAAAATAATATCATGTCTATCTTAATATTTATTTAATTAAACCGATTTTTTTCATTATTCATTTCCTTTATAAATTAAATCTATTTTTAACAAAGCTTCAGTTTTGCTGTGCACTCATTTGTTGTATGCATTCATTTGTATGAATATACAAACATCTATATGAATAAGTAGTATATAAATTGCGATAATTTCATTATGTTCGCATAGACAAATGTTAAGTATCTGAAGACTACCTAACAAAGTCGCGGGATGGCGATTATAAAACCATAAAAATACAAACACAATGCGAATGACATCAATAATGACATTGAATTCGTAGCTGTTGTGAATTGTTGCACCCTACAGCCTTGTGTGGGGTATATTGATTTTGTGATGAGATTTGTGACACTTCAAATAAGCTGAAATGTTATCAGACAATAACTTAAGTTCTTTAAAATAAGCTTTAAAAATATAAGTTATCGAAAAATACAAATGGAAATAAATTTGACTATTATTTAATTAAATATATTATTATTTATTATTATTTATATTATTATTATTATTATTAAATTAAACATTTTTTTGTAGCTTTCTTTGAAAATGCTAGAAAATATGTATATATAAAAAGTATTTATTTTAAAATATTTTAGAAATTTAATATTATATATTTAATATTGAAAAAATACTAAAAGCAAAACATTTATATGAATAAATATAATACGGAATATATATCAATGATTTTAATTCACTACAAAGCGTTTATTCACCACAGAAAGTGCATTCAATATTCACCACAACAAAAGCAACTGTTCTTGTGTTTGTCTTCTTCTCTCTCTTTGGCTGTACTCGTGGCACCCTCTTTTCGTTTAGTTGGTCATTCTGCTTTACACTTTTATACGCTTCTGGCTGCGCCCGCTGCTTTATTTATTGTGTGTTTATATGGCCCGCAATTGAGGCAGGCGACACGAGCAATATAAATATATATATGTATATGTATATGTATATGTATATGTTTATGTATATGAATATAATCATAATAATGCCAATGTGCGGCTACTTGTGGGTCTTCGATGGGCGTGCGTTACGTATGCGCCGTGTTGCCTCAAATAATTTGAGAGTGACGCGTTTGGCCCACACGTAAGCAGGCCCCCGAGAATGTCATGTGAAATGCCGAGTCAAGTCAACAAACTATTTCTGATAAAGAAATTTCATTTCGTTTTATTAAATTGAGCGGCAACCAGCGGGCCCCAAACATGTCCAGCTGTTGACGTCCATTGCCAAAGACAACAACAAGCGGATCAAGAGCGGCAACAACAACAACAACAACAGCCACAAAACAATACGAAAATAAATAAATAAATTAGCAGCCGCCACAGTCAGATTCAAGCTGAATTCAAATTGAAAACAAAAATGAAGACAAAAATAAGATTGACGACAGCGACACGTTGATTAATTAATCTGATGTGTGGCTGACAACTAAGGCGCCCAAATGGCGCTACTTGCAAATATGTATCCGTTAGATACAGCTACAGGAAGTGTTGCGTTTTTTTAGCCCACATCCACGCCCACGCCCACGCCCACGTTGCAGTTATATCAAAAAAAAAAAATAAAATAAAGAAGCTGAAATCAAATCCCCATATAGCATAACATCAAAAACAATTCCACAGTTGCTGCTGTCCATTCGATGCTAAACATTTTAATTTGGGTGACTTTTATAAATCGCTACATATCGCACAATGTTTCAACATTAAAAAAATACACACACACACACACACACACAAACGAGGCAAATATAAATACAGCATTTGATATGAATAAACACAGAGAAAGAAAAAAAGCAAGTTTGTTTATTTTTACATTTTGTAAATCTGTATTCATTATCTCATATACATATATATACTATATGTATTTGTGTGTTTGTGAAACGTTTTTTGCGTTAAAGGCAGCGATTAGCCTTAATGCCCCCCAGCCGCTGAGAATTTACAGGTAAGCTCGAGAGCATAGTCAAATTAACTTGTCTAACGCTTATTAGCGGCCTTTGACCTTTTTGTGTCATCGCCAACAGTCACTTAATTAATGTGCCAAGCAATTAATTGCAAAAAGCAACAGCAACAACAAAAGCAGCAGCTCAACTTTTAGATTCATTGATATGAACATTCGCAGGAATGTTTATGGCCAACGGGGCGTATTAAATTTACGACCGTGCATTAAAATGTTGCAACAAAATGGCCGCCTTGCCACTCGGCACTCGGCACTCGCCACTTGGCGGGGCCAAATAAAAAACAAAAGGTTCAACATTCGAATTATAATAAACGTCGTCTCCTCAACGGCAATAAATAATAGACAGCCGCGAAATAGGTATAACTTTTTTCGCATCGAGCTCGTTGATATGCCCACTCAGCAGAGCGAGACAGCGATAGTCGAAAAGAAAATGCGCGAGCGAGTCGACAACTCACGCCAAGCGGCAGACAGAGACAGACAATCGCAGTAAGAGCCACACAAAAGCCCTCGCGAGCTGGCCAAATGCGAATAAGCCAAGCCAAGCACTAAATTACTTGCACAGTGAACAGACAACAGGCAAGAACTTAAAACTAAAGCGCAGACATTAAGGCTAACAAATTGGTAAACTAAACTTGACTAATTTTAAGTAGAAAATCTGAATACAGTATGTGAAAATCTTGCAGTAGACAGAAAATCAAATAAAATAAAATTATTAAATTAAATTATCTATAAGTTTAAAGCATTTATTTAATATAGATAAGTGAAACAAACAGAATCAAGTCTTAAAACATCGAATTGAAGCAAGTCACAATATTCAGATTAATAGCTTATATCTATTACATATATATAATATTTATAGAAAATATTCTTAAATTTTAATGCAAGAGTGTTGAGGAGCAGATTAAAGTTTTATCTATTTCAATTTTAAAACTTTATGAAATTAATGAAAAAGTATAAATATAAAATTATAATATATTTTGCCTTTTAATTTTAGATTTTTCTTAAAGCTAGGTTTAAATATTTTGATCAGTATTTAAATTAAGTTTCTTTTTAGCTAAAAAATTTATTTACAGGAATTTACATTTACTGATGAAATATAAAATGTTTAAGAAAAAATATGACTAAGAAGAAGAGTATATAAATAAATATAAAAATACTTAAATAATGCAAATATATATTTTGTAAAGTAATTAATAAATAAACAAATAATACTAAAGTAGTAAAATGTCAGTAATTCAATTAAATATATTTATTATTAAGAATAATTATTTTGTAAATAATATTGGTTGCAACGGAAGGTGGCTAAGACTATCATAACAGCTAAGTACTTACTTCTAGTTTAAGCCAAAATACTTGTTGCCTAAATAAAATATTAATATAACCGAAGATATGTTTAAATCAAACTTTAAGCTTCAGCTAAATTTTAAATGCATTTAAATAAAATGTTTTAAAAAAAGCTTTGAACAAAAAGAAAATTTTAAGTTGTCACTCTTTCATCAGCAGTATTTCTATAATTATTTACAATAAATAGTCAACAATGCATTTGTGAATTAAATTAAATAAAACATGCATTTTAAAGACTTAAAGATTTTTTTTAAAATAAATTTAGTTTATTTATAACAGCTCGAATGCTTTATAGCTGTTGTTTATAAAATATTCCTGAATTATTTTTATACATTTTATACTTTTATTTAGACACCCCATTTTTTTGCTTCACTTTTCACTGCATGTTCATACATTGTGTACCACTGTGCAGCTGCTACAAGCTGCGACCGCTGTTGCTGTACTTTTGTCATATGGAAAATCATATTGTGCTTTGTATATGGATGATGTATTTGCCTTTTTTTTATGTTTTTATGCTTAAAAATGCAGTCAGCTAAAGAGCAACACTTCCACACACACACACACACACACACGCACACAGTTACAATGTAATACCTGACACTGGCAAAGCAACAACTTTGACAGTGAATGAAGCATATGAAGGGGGAGGGGAAGGGGGTGGGAGGGGGGGAGGAAGAGACTGTGGGACAGGCCGTGAAACTATCTGGTGCTGGGTGAGAGTTGATGCCGATGCCAACTGCAAAATGGCTCATAGCTTTTACCTTAACGCTGATCGATTGCAAATAGGTCTAGGGATCTAAACGCCCCTTTTGGCCGCAGTTACAGCCATTGGCCCTTAACTTCATTATGGCAAATGGCGATCGTCATTATCGCTACCATGATCATCCCAACGATAATTGATTGCCACATAATTTATGTCATTTCATGTGCGTGCCTTTTACAAAATATGAAATGCGCCGATGCGCAGCGAATCTGGCAAAAGTCGCAGTTGAAGTTGCAGTTGCTGTTGCAGTTGAAGTTGCTGTTGAAGTCGTCGCGACGTACAACAGTAAAAATAAAAATCGTTGCCTGTTAATAGGTTTCGTACTATTGTTATAATGCGTAGGCTCCACCTTCTGCCACAACTTGAGTCGGGCCTCACAATGTTTGTTATGTTAATGAACTCGGCGAACCTGCCAAGCAGAATCCTCACACACACAGAGACAGAGACATGTGTGTGTGTGTGCCGGCCAAACTTTCATCATTAAAAAAAATTATAGCCAAGTCGAAGCTGTAATGCAGACGGACAAAACCGAAGCTGACGCTGACGTTGACGAAGGCGACGACCGACGCCCGACGTGGACCGTTCCACACAAAAAGTGTTTATGGCCAGAAATCCGTCAACATATTAACACTAAATATTAAAACGTACAAGCGTGTTTATGCATATATATATATACATACATATATATATATGTATATCCCTCGTCTCGTCTCATGCACACACACACACACACACACACTCGAGTTGCAGTTGGCCAAGTTAGTACCAGGCCAGGTTTATAGTTATTCGCTGGATTCGCTTTGCTTATTTTTCGTTACATTCGTTGACACGATCTTCAACATTATTTTAATCAGTTTGTTAAAGCTTTTTTCTTTAGAGCTTTCACTAGAGCTTATGCTTAATTAAGCTTAAAGCTCCTATAGTTCTTTTCTTTCAATAAATAGTACAAATAAATAGATTATAAACTAAAAAATTTAATTATTACAATTAAATTATTAAAAGTAATAATTATTATTTTTTTGTTTAAGCAATCTAATCTAATAAATAACTATTATTAAGTTCATTAAAAATAATCATTACTTTTTGCTTAAAGCATATATAATAAATAATTAAATAAATAACTATAATTATTATTATTTTATAAATTATATTAATTATTGACGAAAAAATAAACCTTCCATTTTTGTACAGATAAAAATGAAATTATAATAAATATTAAATATAACTTTATGTTATTTAGAGTGTCACAGATATGAGTGTTATTATTTTTATTATTATTATTATTGTTATTTGTTAAATTACTAATTTTAAAAATATATTTGAAATTTTCACCATTTTTAAATCTTTACATACTACATATTGTGACTTTTTCTAGACAAAAACTTTTAAAAACTTCAAAATATTTTTGTTTTTTAAACATTAAGAAAGTATTAACAAGTACTACCCGGCTTTGTCCGGTCATTAAATCCATTTGCTTTACTTAGAATTGGGTAAATATTCAGGCCGTCAATATTTTTACAATCTGTGCAAAACCTAAATGATTATAAGGTATATCAAAGTTTAAAGGAAGAATGAATTGATTAAATATAAAAAATATTTACATACATATACATACATGATATATATTATAATTTTACATTAAGCTGGACAAATATTTAAATTTAATTTAATTTTAATTTAATTTCTTAATTTTTATTTAAGTACATAAAATTTTAGACGATATTTTTAACTGAATTAAGATATAAGATATTAAGATATTTATTTAAATTATTACTTATAGAATAAAACTGAATTTGCCTAAATCATATTTTAGTTGTCAGCTTTTGGAAGTGGTATAAAAAGCTTATTTTTCAGTTGAAAGTGAACGACTTGGAGATACCCTGTGGCTATCTTCCAGTTTAATAAATTAATATGAAACTATTTCTGTAAATAAATACATAAATACAAGACATACTAAACATATATCAAATATTAATATTAATATTACCAAATAATAAGTTATTTAAATTTATTTATTTATATATGATTTCCTAACAATATTAAGTGATTGAATCTTTCGTTACCTACAGAAAAGAAATTTATTATTGAGGTGAGGTCCAAAGGCCGCGAGGCCAAACCAAATATCATTAATTAAAGCGCATTTATAAATGCATTAGACACGGAGATGGCAGCGAGGCGAATCAATTAATAACAGCGTTAATAACATGTACTTAACAGCCGCTTGTTATCCTTGTTGGGTTGTCCTGGGCACTCGTTAAATCCAATCATAGCCACATCGATCACTTGACACCCGCAGAAACTTGTGGCATGTTTTTGGGGCTGGGGCAGCGGCGATGAAATGATTATGGAAAAACAATGTTGTGAACGCCGAGTAGGGGCACTCATGAGGGTCTATTGGGGCTGGAGTTGGGGCTGGTTGGGGGCTGGGGTGGGGGTTGGGGGCTGCGCCAACTGCGTGGCTGCAGTTTTATTTTGCTTCCGCTGTGGCTGCGATGAAAGATGCCGAAATACTTAAACGATTTTTAATAATTTTATGCGTTTTCCGCGAAGATGTACGCATAAAATACAACAAATGAAGAGCAAAAGCAACGTTATACGCCCTCCGTGATTTACACACACAACAACACAGGGGGAGGAGGACGAAGAGGACGACGAGGTTGGAGGACGAGGACCAAGACTTTGCCTGGGCCTGCGACTGGAACTCGAATTGGGCCTGACCTGGTATCTGAATGACGCTGCACATTGGTTTAAGTTGTGCTGAAAACCAGTTTTAAACTCAACCAAAGCCACCACCAAAAATACCATTTAAATTTGCTATTATTGGAACTCTTAACCTCCTTTAGTTACAACCAATTATAATGCTAGTTGTCCTTAGAGAGATGTTATTTTTACAAGTTAAACCAAGTAAAAACCTGTTCCATATAATGTTAATTTAGCTTAAATAAAACTTAGGCAATATTAAAGGTTATTTACAAAATAAAATCATGTTAAACGAGGTTACAAAAATACAATTAAAATAACAAACATGTTGTAAAAAAGCTAATGAAATTTGTAAACTAACATTAATCATGTATTCACATATAAAATATGCCCTTGTTTATACAGGGGTGGATAACAAGGTATCCTTAGTAGCGAGGCAGAAACCATTAAGGGCATTTATTAAAACAACAAAAGAACCTTTGAAGAATTTAAATATCAAGTAATTGTTTGAAGTTGTTCAATTTATTATATTAAAATAAAATTTTATTAAATAAAATTATATATTAATAATAAAGATGCAAAGCCTTATATCTTGTAAATTTTCCCTATGCTTTATAAAAATAAACCTTATAGATTGGAAAGGCAGAAAGTATACTTAAGAAAAAATTATCTATTATTTTTAGAACTCTTTAGGGTTCAACTTTTAATAAAGTTTTAAATAAGTGCACAGGAGTTGAGTAGTTAGGTTAAGGTAACTAAAATGTGCTCAAAATGTTCGCATAAATCATTAAAATAAATTTAATAAAAGGGGCTCTGATATTTTTAAAATAAACGCACTTAAAGGTTATATTTATAAAGATGTAAGGTCTTAATATTTTTGCGAGGGCATTAACTTAATGAACATTCAAAATTATCAAAAAATTCCCTTAAATCTTTAATATATTTTTAAAATTTAGGTTATATTTATAAAGATAGCAGGTATAAATGTGTTTGTTTAATTATAAAGATAAAGGGTATAAATAGGGATTGCACTGAAACTGTGTAGTTAAATTAAGTTAAGTTAAGTATCTAAAAACCATCAAAATATATCATCTAATCTTTAATTTTTAATTTTAAAAGCAACTTAAGCTAATATTTATAAAGAAATGATTATAAAAAAAAATGTTGTGTTCTTTTTCCCGAACTCCTTTTTGGCTTAGCTGGTTCCACTGTGCGATGTTTGCACGCTGAAATGTTTTCATTTTGATCTCTTTACGCTGCGTTGGTGTTCGAAGACTTCGTCGCTATGTGTGTGTGTGTGTGTGTGCGTGTGTGCGTGTGTGCGTCTGCAGTCGTGTGTGGAGAGTCGCATTGGGTTGGTTTTCATCTTTTGCAACAAGTTTACAGCTTGTTGCGCATCGGCTGTGATTTGCAGCGTTTAATAGGCGCACTTCAAATGCTGCGCTCGTCTGCGGCAGCCGCTGCAAATGATTTCTCTGAATTGCTTTATTATAAGTGCCACACGTGGGCGAAGATCCCAGATTGCAGCCCTCCCTCCCTCCCCTCCATCGTGTTCGAGTTCGACTCCTAGTTCAAGTCTGCGCCCCCGGGCTTTAATAAATTTTATAGTCGCCGCAGAATCGTAGAAGCTGCTTCGAGTCCAGATTGTGTGGACTGTGTGTGTATTGTGCCGGGGGCGCTTATCAATGCCTTGTTTATTACTAATTGAATTTGTTGGCCCGCTGCCCAATTCAGAGGTGAAATCAATTGAGAAAACGCGTCGGACAGGTGTGAAAAGTGGAAAAGCTGTAGCCGTGCCGAACGATTTCCGCTTTCCCACGCTGATTTCGTCTGTTGGGCAATTAATTAGCACTGCGTGAAATTATTGGACGACAGTGCGACGTGTGTGCCCAGCAATTAGTCGGAGTCGCAGACTAATTTGTGGCCTGGGAAAAAGGGGCAACGCCCAAGTGGAACTCACCCACTCGAAGTGAGCTATTGTCTGTCAGGGCCGAGAAACACATTAAACAGCGCACAGTTTTCAGTGCTGTCCAATCACAATAAAATGCCACCCAACAATTAAGCAGCACATTTTAATGCCTGCCAAAGCTGTGCGAATTCCCACAGTGCACGGCGCCCCTCAGGGATGGCCATTTAATTAGCTAACTCAATTAAAAGAGCGTAAAAATGCGAAGACTGAAATGCATCAGGTGTTGCGGCAATTAAGCGAGTGGGCAACTTTGCGGGCACACCTCGGTTACATTTTGGGTGTGGTGTGCTTGCATTGTACTCCTATTACAATATACGAATTTCGTTTATTTGATTGGATTGAAACGCCAATAGCTCACCTGGCAATGAAACGCAAATGTGATTGGCTGGCGGGCGGCAGATAAAATAATCGGTCAGAGGGAGAGCGAACAGCAGCCGCAACAGCGCATAGCCGTGTGCGGAAGCAAGAGAGCGACACAGAGCGAACACTGGAAGCGGGAGAGCGTCGAGAAAGACGAAGGCACGCGCGAGCGAGAGCGTGCGCATAAAAATTCAATTCGGAATTGGAATCGAATGGCAATGGAAATGCTGGAATCGAAACGAGCGACAGGCAACAAAAGTAGCGTTGATAAGACAAGCATACATAAAGAGTGAGTGCGTGTGCGTGTGTGTGTGTGTGTAGAGCTTTGTACAGGCGAGTCGATTTATGCGGCAACTAACTCGTAATACGAGTAGCTCACAGCTCGCAGCCTCCGTCAGCGGCTCGCGAGCATTAAACAAATGGCAATGCGCCAATCAGAAGCTTGCTGAAAGCTGCGCTGCGCTCTGCGCCGCTGCACAGCGAAGCGTGCTCTGCAACTAATCGCATTTATTAAGTCGCAAACAGTTACAAATTACGAGCCCCACCCAACACACAAGTAGATAGCCCAAAAAAGCAATTGAGTTCGTACTTCAATTCAAGTGTAAATTGTCGCAACAACAATGCCAACATGTCAACACTTCTTTCTCCCCCGTCTCCTTCCTACTTATTCTTTTTCTGCTTCTTCTCCTGCTCCAACTACTTCCCTAGTTAAGCCTATTAAATGCCCCAAACGCTTTGTTGTACCGGTCTTCACGTCACTTGCTTGTTTGGTCTGTTTATTTGTTTGCCTTTTATGTTTGTCTCTTTATTTGTAATAAATATGTTTGGCCAACACTGCTTGCGGCAAGGTGGATAACTCCAAGTGTGTCCAAGTGTGTGTGTGTGTGTGTTGAGGGGGCACACACAAGTTATTAATTTCACGACTTTGTCTGCGACTTTCCTTGCGCTTATCAGGTTACATAATTGTCCTGTTTTAATGTCCGTCCGCCTGTCTCTCCCCCTTTTTATGGGGTGTAATTATCGCGCCCATCGCATCGCTTTGTAGGGTTTCGTCCGTTCGCTATTACACGTTACACAATTATCAATACGCATTAGGGGTGGTCCCGTGACATGGCCCCTGGCCAAAACGAGCACGAACAGGAATTTTAAATACAATTTATAGTTAAAACTAGCCAATAATTTTTTTTTTTTTTATAATTATCTTGGTATGACATTATTGATATTATGTTAGTAAAAAAATAAAATTAAGTTTGTAAATTTGTCACTGTTTCTTGTCTTACAAAAAGTCAAAGGTTTACATATCAAAAACAAATATTAAATTATATGCAAAAGTAATAATGAAAATAATAAATATAAATATGATAAAATAAAAAAATTAAAATAAAATAAAAGTATAAAATAAAATTAAAAATTAAACTATTATTATATATGTCATATATAAACCAAATAAATTATAAAATATAATACAAAATCAAAAAGTATTATATATGTTATATATAAACCAAAAAAATATATTATAATAAGTAATACGGAAAGTTGAAATACTATAATAAACTACAAATATTTATAAACTTTTTAAATATACATTGCACAGGATTTTATCATATTTAAAGTTTTTTCTGAAATGTAATATATTTATATGCATACATTATAATAATTGAAATAGTAAACTTATTAAATGACAAAGTTAGTTGATTGATTCTTTGCTAAAATCCGAATTCAAGTAAGTTATGGATTTTCAATATAAACTTAAAAAAATTCAAGACAAAACTGAAAATAAGTACACTTTTTATGGATATATGTTTTTAATATTTTAAATTAAAGAACATTGCTGGATGTTACATCCTTCGACCAAGATATATATAACAAATAGATATAATAATATATAAATGCAATAATAGATAGTTTGGATATTTTGTCCTAGCTAACAATAAATAAATATTATAATATAGATAGTTAAATACATAAAGATAGATATTATATAAATTTATTTGGCCAAATCTCTTACTTTTCTTCAATCCTTGTTTAAGAAAAAAGTATTGAAGAAATTATTAGTTTTTGATTAGGGATTAAATTGGACTTAATTTAATTTAATTTGTTGATTTACGAAGATCTAGTGCCTTTTTTCTGTGTATATTAAAGGACAACCTTTAATTAAATTTCTATTTATTTTAAAAAAATGTCTATTTATTGCAAACAATTTTATAAATAAATAATAAATAACTTCGCCAAGCTGAAAAGATTTAACAATGCTTTTAAGCGAAGAATTTTCTCGTGTCACGCGCTCATCGCTAGCGAGGACACGGGCACTAAAAGTAATTCCTGGGCTCCTTTGTGCTAAGCCACTGGTCAATGGGGTTTATATATTGGGTATCGGTTAAGTTTTTTTTTTTTCGTTTTCGTTTCGTTTTCATTTTCTTTGGCACGGCTGTAATTGAGTAATTTCCACTTGAATTTCCCCTTTCAATGTGTTTATATTTGTTCTTTGTGACTTTGTGGGGATTTTGCAGCAAGGACTCGCTGTGGGTGTCCAAGGATTTGTGGTGGCATTACAGTTAAAGTCGCAACTACTTTGGCGACTAACAAGAAAAAGGGGACAACTTTTTCTATAGTTATTTTTTTTTTCTGCTGTTTTCCTTTTTTTTTTTTGGCCAGAATCAAGCTAGTTTGCAGTTTGGCAGCGTGACGCGTGTGAATTTCCCAAATTTGAATGTGAAATGTGAAATTGTAACAATGAATCGGCCCTTTTTGTTTCCCCCGACAAAAAACAAATAACGAAACTGACAAATAACTGAGGGCAATAATGATGATGCTGCAGTCAATGGAGACGTGCCTCCGGCCGGGGCAACTGTTTCGTGTACCTTTATGGAATATCAATTTGGGCTGGCGCAATAAAAAATCTATTAAATTTTCCACATAATCACAGAAAGCGATTAATCATTGACACTATTTAGGCGCTTTTCTCAACGCTTATTAAATGTATGCGGAGTTGGAGAACCAAGTCTGAGCTGAGCTTACAGCAATTTGTTCTTTGTTATGCTGATGCCATTGTTGAGATACAGATACAGATACAAATGCAGATACTGATGACAGTGTCGTAATTACAATTCTTTTGGCATGTTAACAAAAAACAACTGCGGTCATCAATACAAAGATCAACAGTTTGTCTGTGTGTGTGTGTGTGTGTTTGTATGCATATAAAAAGATATTGTATCTGTATCTGAGTTGTCCGTGCGCTGGATGCGCGACATTGAATTATCACATCGCATCAACGCCAGCTCGGGGTTGCTGTTTAGTTGACAAAGTACAAAATAATAATGCCGGCATTCATGACCAAAATACGAACAGGGTAACGAAGGGGACGTAGTTGAAGTTGAGCTCGGGATCGGCTTATTGTCATGCAACGACAAGATATTTACACAATTGCCCGCCCCTCTACTTAAATACATATATACATACATATATATATATATATATATATATGCATCATACAGATTTTCTTTTTTTCGAATTTACGTACAAAGCTAATTTATCATCTGCGAGTACAAAAGCCAAAGTTAAACTGTAAAAACTTTTTATCTTGTTTTTGTTGTTTTAATTTTGTCTTGGTTTTTTTTTATTTTTTTTTAGCCGGCACTGAATGGCCGACAATATTTTCTGTAAATACAATAAAAAGGCGAGTATAAGTATTATAACCGCAAAATAAATAACAAATATAACAAACGACGACGAAGCCCCCCAAATCGATACACGGCTCAAAGGCAAAGCCGAGTTAACTGAGCCGGGCCGAAAGCGACGATTGAAGCTGTCAACGCATACGCACAATAAAAGCCTTTTGTGTGTTAACGGCACCAGCTGCGTGAGATAGTTTCGTGCAGTATCTCTGTTGGCCAAATGCCCAATAATGTGGCCAAGTCAATTTGTACAATTCCCGTTTGTTTAACTTTTCTCGCTGTGCGCAAACAAAAAATTGTTTTGTAGTGATTAAAAACTAGTGTGAAATCGATTACATACATTAACCAGACACAACGGCGGTCAGTTGTTAAGACCGGATATACCCCGGCCCAGACCCATGCCAAGGCCCAGACACAGACCCATTCCCAGCTCTGTTGATCGTGTCAATATTAAGTCGATTTCGGCGATACATGCAGCACATGTTAATTCCAGCTAATCGCGTTCTTATGCCGGCTAATGTCAATGGTTATATTTCCATCTTATGGATCATATTCCATTGGGTTTTTCAGTCAACTCTTTTAAGATACTTTTTTAGTTAGGTTTGCAAATCAATTACAAAGCGCTGTTACATAGCAGGCAGCATTCATTAGCTGTTGCATAGCAATCAGCTTGGTGACATACTAAAAGCTCTTAAGCAGATTGAACTTTTGTGACTAGACTAGATTGGATTGAGAACTAGCTTAATTTGAAAAACTTACTTAAACTTTACTTAAACGTTTGCGATCTTTATGTAAATTAATTAATATTAATCAGGTACATTTTTTAATTTATTAAAAATTAAGCTATATAAACATAAACATGTACAATTTACCTTCTTGATATGTTAAACATATGTTAAAATGCTATAGCGTAATCTCTGGTTTATTACCAATTCCACAGACACAAACCTTTTTTATTGACAGCCGCAAAGTATGCTACACTTTTTTAAAAGAATTTACTAAATAAATGTAAGAGTTAAATTAAGTGTTAATAGATTGTTTAGTTGCATTAACAGCTGGAATGTCCACCTACATAAGTGATAAATAGATTTAATATTTTAAACATACATTTTTATAATTATTAATTGCGTAAATAAACCACTTTATTATCTTTTTAGAACAAGGAAATTAAAAAGAAACAAACATTTGTTTGACGTCATTTAGAAACCTTTCCAATTTATCTTTAATCCAAAATCGTCTGTTTCTATTTAAACGTGCAACCTCTTATATTCTTGCGATATGATCAAATTGCAAAAAAAAATTTGTATGGCCTTTTAGTGAATTGAACTGATTAGAGGTGTATTGACGCTTATCGTCGTGAATTGTGCAAATAGAAATAGAAATGAAGCGAAATTAATTCGCAGGCAAAGCAATATCAAGTAGGTTGTCCATTTCATTTACATGGCAATATTATGATCCCTTTTTATTGCTGCGTATATAGTTCGGTTGGTATTACCCGATTTGCAGGCAGCGATGTCCTCAGCTTAACCAAACAGAGACCATCTGCGTAATCTATTATCGAAATAAAATATATATACATATATCAGCCATATAAAACTAATGTGCAGATAAAAACAAACATGTAGCAGGGCGAAAAAAAAACTGAAAACACTGAGAGAAATGGCGCTGAATCAAATTCAATTGCGCCCGTCAATTAGAGCCCTAATCAAATATTGAAAACGAATCAAAAATTAAAGTACACGCAAATAGCCAAGTGAACTTTGACACCCATTTGTTTTGTCGTTAAGTGAAGTTCGGAATCAAAACAGAAACAGCGAGAGCGCCGAGAGCGAAAGTCAAAACCAAAAGCAACAAATCGAAACAAAAAAAAAAAAGAAAAGAAATAAAAACCATCGCCAAAAGCCGTTTTACACGACACTTGTTGCCATTTTGTGGTGTTTGTATTCGCGCGTGTATTTGCTGCTATTTATTATTGTTTTCTGTTTTTTTTTTTCATTTGTTTTTTTTTTCATTTTATTGACGCTGCTGGCATCTGCGGTGAATTTAAGCTTCGTAGTCGACGTGTCGACGGTTACTCTGCCAGTCAGCGCTCTGTAGCTGAACACACCGAAAGCACACTTCAGATGCGTCGCAACTCAGATACAAAATTCAATTCAGTGTAAAACAGATGCAGATAAACGCTTAAATCGCCAAACAACAAAAAAAAAAAAAAGTTTCCGCGTCGCGTCGCGTCTGCAATTTTTTGCATAAAAAACCAATTTGCATTTGAAGTGTTTGTCGCCGTGTGTGTGTGTTTAAAAAGAACTGCTAAAGTGCGTATAACAATACATTGAAATCATGCCAGCACAACAACAACAACAGCAATCAGTGCCAACAATTGCAAGCGTTCTCAATCAACAATTGCAGCAGCGAGGGGATCAACGGCCGCCGTCGATGAAAATGCAAATGACAGAGAAGAAAATGGCCAAAAGGTGCGCAGCTTATGGTATTAAGTTCAGACATCGCTCATAATCGAAGCGAGACAAATAAATTAAATTTGACACACATTTCGATTGCGTTTGCGCCACGTTGCGTATACGTCACGTGCAACGGTTTTTTTTTGGTTTCGTCGATTGCATTTGTTTTCGTTTTGTTTTTGCGGTCGTCTAAACAAATGTTTGATTGAATTTTTTGCATTTCCCGCGATTGCCGAAAAACCCGTCTGGGCCCGATTAACAAGCTTGGCAAGTCAAGTGTGCGGCCAGACATCATAATAAATCACATGAATGGGCACAACCAGAAATGCTCACCAACTTTTAGCTGAATGGCTCACGATTTGGCGTCTCTTAACCCATTACGACCAAGTATTGTTATTCATCATTCAACGCTTTGACAACGACTCTTTATTTATTGCCTTATTTATTGATTAGCTTAAATTGCAATCCACATTAGCATAACTCATTTTCTGTCAGCCAATAGATCTTCTCATCTGACACAAGAATGCCGCTACTTTAGCAACAGCTAAAACAAAAACAATGACATTAAAAATATCTAATTTTAATTTAATGCTTCTCGTATCATAAAAGTCAAGGCTGCATCTATGGGAAAATCTAGCGCGTTTCTCATATGTCTGACCCACTGATAATGTTTTCCGGCTAGCAAAAGTGACGTCAAGTGTTTGCGGGCTCTGTGATAAGTGTTATCGTGTTTTGTGCTGCAGCCCTGGAAACCTGAAAGTCAACTATGGAATATGCAGGTAGGTGGTTATCCAAAAAAAAAAGAGGTAAGTTTAGAAGGTTATTCGTTATAGAAACTCTATCTTGTTAACGATAAACGATAAACCCCTCGGATTGATAAAGGCTCTTATCAATAGAGGGCGTAACATTCGCACAGTGGGCATAATAACTAAATAGATCCGATTTCTTTAAACTTTTTAATAATAAGTGTGTGTTTATAGTATCTTAAAATTATCTTTAAACATAAATTTGTTATATAGAACATTTTATCGTTCGAAAATCCAATTTAAACAACATTTGCTGATATTTAGGTTGTCAACTTAATTGTTATGATAGCTTTATTTAATTATTGTTCTCTTTGTAAGTTTCTTGCCACATTCATCACATGTCTTAAGCGTGCTCACATTGATTTTTATGTATCTTTTGTTTGTTTATATATTCAATTTTGACCTGGCTAAATACTAAATCGACCTCGTCGCTTGCACAAGGCAGTCACCACCGGAGAGGTCACCAGATCTTCAATCTGTTATGGCCACTAAAGTTATGACTTCCGTCCAAAATCGCATAAGGCTCAAGTTAAATTCTATTAGTTTTCTAGGACACAAATAAAATCTGATAATCCATTTAATAAATACATTTTAGTTTTTATTTATTTATTTAGTACTTAGCAGGCAGACTGAGAATTTATGCATTCTTTTCCAGAAACCCCTTTAACCCTTTTAAATGCACTATAAATTAGTACAAGCTAAAAAAACTAACTTAGCTTGAAAAATGCTAGTTTGGCATCACTGACAACAAATGCTTAAGCTAAATATATACTATAATCTATTGTTAATGGTTCGCTGATCTAGTTACAAAAAAAGAATTAATTAAGCTTAGCTAACGCTAAAAATGTGATTCACAAATTTCGTGCTTTTTGTTTAAAATAAATTTAATAACAAAATTAAAGCGGCATAAAAAATTCAAAACAAAAAATGGTCTAGCAACCTTTTAATTTGATTATAATCATAATCTGTTGTGTGTTTAATAAAATTATGTGCAAAGTAAAGTAATAAATAGTTAAACCGAATAACTAAATAAAATTATCTTAATCCAATGTTCTGGCTGTAACAAAATTCAATTTAAATATAAATTGGCTCTCTAAAATAAAATAAGCTATGTTACATATATTTAACTATTTAAACAAACAGGTTAACTTGCATACATTAGAGTGCATGCTAATTTTAGTCGAACTTAAACACACACTGAGAGAAAAAAGGCAGGCATTTTTTACTGTAGTCAAATTTGTTGCTTTGTCAGAAAGGTGGGAAATATTTAATTTTAGAACAAAACTATATTTATAAGTCATATATAAACAGACAGATAGACAGAAAATATCCCCATGAGTTTTTTGTATCTAGTGGGATGATTTATTTGCTTTTTTATAAAGTCGCATTGTCATAGTTGACGCAGTCCTCATTTAAAAAAAAAAAACATAGTTAACGTATATAAAAGAAGATCTTCAAAAGCTGAAATTTTAACGAATTAATTAACGAATTTTATACGAATATTAAGGCATCTATTATAACTGAAACTCAAATCATTAAATAACATACAAACATCTGCACACTCATATATGATGTTTTTCTCTAAGTGTAGCTTACATACATTCATGTATGTAAATATTCATACACACATTTGCATACCAAACATCGTCTTAAGCACTCGTAGATCAACCTGCTCCACTCAATGAAACAGGGTGTGCAAGCAAAGAGCACAGAACAGAACACAGAAAGCTTTATTCAGAATCAATTGCATAACATACACAAAAAAGCCAAAGCCAAAGCAAGCGCATCTCTAGCGGTAATCTCAAGCGTGGGCAACCTTCAGCAGCAGCTGCCCAAGCTGCAAAAGCTCGCGCACGAAAAAGTTTTACGCTCTTGCGCGCGCTCTCTCTGTGGCTCTCTCAATTCGTCTCTCGCGTGCGCTCGCTCTCTGTGATTGATAAGCAGCAAAACTTTCGGCGTTGACTGCGCTGCCTGCAAGCAAGAAGCAACAATAATACGCCATGGTGGCCAAAGCTTGTATACTTTTTTTTTCTTGCTGCTGCTGCTGCTGCTGCTGCTGCTGCCGACGCCGCCGAAGTTGATCGCGCGCCTTTTGCCGCTGAGAGTTTTAATAGCAGTCAAACGATCGACAAAAGCGCAGGTTAGTTTCCAGTTTGCGGTTTCTGCAAGTGCGTGAGTTGTGCGTGTTGTTGTTGTTGTTGCTGTTCTTGTTGCTTTCTTTCATCTTGTGGGCCAAGACAGTCTCTAATTAATTAGCAATTTCATTAAAACATAACAAAAGCAACCAGAGAAATGTCAACTCTCTTCGTTGAGACACATTTGATTTATATATAAAAAGGCTTTGGCGGCAAAGACGGTGTTCAGTTTCGTTTGGACAACGCAGATTGTGCAACAAGTTTCAGTTCCTTTCTTGGGTAAATAAAACAGTGCTTTAAATCAAATATTTTGTGCATTCGCGCGTGCGGCCTAATTAGCAATTTAATGCAAATTGATATATAATTTAAGTTATGTGTGATAGGCCAAAAATGAAAATTTGAATAGAGCCTGCTCTAAATATAAGACATATCCGAGCTTATCACATTTTTTCGGGGCCTGGCCTTTGTCGGGGCAGACGCTATCTATTTATGTACTTATAAATGATTAAATGGAATTTAATTGTTGTTGTGCGCCAGCCTGAATATAAAACAATGTACACACCTAGTCCCTATCAATATACTACACAGCAACTTCGTTTGTTGTCGTTGCTGTTGATTTTTATTAGTTGTTTATTTACTACCGCATTATTGGCTTATAATTATGTGCATTATTTTGCATTTAATGCACTTGGCAAACGCTTCGCCCCTGCACGTGGGCGATAGCGCATAAATTTATAAAGTCATCTTACATAACTGACAATGTTTTCGTTAACAGCACTTTCTAATGGAGTATATCAATTTCGAGTTCAAAGAGCATTAACTGCTTTTCAAATGACATTCAATTAACACTCAAAATCATAAAACAAAATCAGCAACAACAACAATAAAGAAATTATACGGTTTTTAACCGCACTTTCTGTACAAATTACCTTGGCGTGTTTTTATTTTTAAAACATGTCAGTTTGCTCTTTGGAAATATTCAAAAACACAAACACACACACTCGGCACACTTGCTGCAATAATACATATTATAAATGCTGTTCCACATTTTTGTCTTCTGTGCAAACACATATACACACATATATATATATATACATATATAAATATTCTGTACTAATTAGGCGAGCGCGTTCGTTTTTTCAACGCCTCTTATCAAAATTATCATTAAGCAGAATAAAGATTGCAGTTTGCTTTGGGCATAAGGTCAGCAAATCTATAAAGCCAGCCGATAACCAAGTACTCCTTATAGACATACGGAATCGTACGATCCCCACGTCTCAAAGACCAAACTTCAATTGCTTAAGTTTTTTTCTACTCTAATCCCAGTCACAATAGTTGTGTCAATATGTTTATAATTCTCATGTTAGCATAAAAAATATAGCCTCATATTTTATCTGAATGCCAAACAAGAACAAACAGCCCAAAAATAAAGAATTTCGGTTCGCCTTGGGCTCCACAAAAACTGATAAAATGTTTATGTGCCTTTTTTTTAGATCATAATTCAAAAAAAATAAAAACAGAAAAATAAACATTACTTTTATTGACTTGCAAACACTCTGTAAATCATTTGTCTATTGACTAAGCAAATTTTTAATAATTTCGTAGATTCCGTTAACTTTGTAAAACAATTAAATATTTGTGATTAAGTGTTGAAAGCCCCATACAACAAAAGCCGCAACAACAAATACTAAGTAAATAATATCGATGGGGTTTTTTTTTATATATTTAATGGCTAGAATTATTAACACAAATATATAATAAATCACACAATCAGTTACTTCTATGTCATATTTCCATTGAAATAGATCAAAGGGGTATAATAAAGTTCTATAAATATTTTATGCATTTATTTGAGTTAATTATATAGGAATAAAGTTAATCATATAAGATTTGCATTACGAACAAAAAGGCATAGACATTTTTTACATAGTTTACTAAACTTGAATTTGAATAGATGTAAACAATATTTTTCTCAGCCCAAAGATTTGTTAACTTATAGTCTAGACTACCCCATATAAAGTGACCTAATTGGTATTGGCCTGCCTCGAATCGACAATTTATTTATATTTGCTATTTATTTCCAAAATAATATTTACTTAAATTATATATAGGCTTCATGATCACCTTAATTTTTTCTTTTGGGTGGGCGTGCTTAAAAAGTTTATATAATTAAAATTTGATCAAAAAATTGCATAAGAACAGCTGTTAAAGCACACATGATGCCAAATCTTAATGGATTGGCTAATTGAAACATATCCTGAGGCTCACGCGCACTCTGTTAATTTGTGCTAAACAGTTTTGATAAATCAATCAATATGTAATCGAGCTGTTCGACAGCTTCAGTCACACGCATTTGTATAATATATACATATATATCAAAAATATTGCCCTATATGAATTTGTTAACTTAATAGCGCTGAATTTGATTAGCATATGAATGCTAAACTGGTTTCAGCGTGAAATATTTCCAATGAAATGGCCAAATTTAGTCAGCTGTCACATTCGTCAGCCAAAATGTTACACACCTGCTTTCCATTGAAGAACCGCTGAGCTTTGTGACATTAAGTATACGCACGTGATGACCCGCTGTGTGATTAGAAGCCATGATTTACACAGTCGGGCATTTCGTTTATTGCGTTCTCCTATCACAAATGAGCAAACACAAATAACTATCAATATTTGCTTAGAGTTTGTTTTGCTTTGCAATTGAGCTCTGAGAACTTTAGAACCCGAAACTGAAGGTCATTCAAAAATATTCTGTCCGCATTCCATAAAAATAGGAATGTGTCAGAGTGTATTTTTTTTTTTATTTTGGTGGGAGTTAAATGGATTAAGGTATTGGCAAGTTCGCGATTTGGTTTTGGACTTGTGCTACCCACAATTTATTTAATTTATGGTCAGCACAATCTGAAACCACCAACAGTTAACCGCATTACTTTATGGTTTATTGCACGGGCTTTGATTAGAAACCAAATCGAATTTTATTGAGCATTAAGAACCTAGGGCAATAATATGAAATAAGCTGCTGTCGAGTTTGTAGCACAGTGTAGATAACGCTTTGAATTAAAGCACGAGCTAATAAAACAATGAAGCAATTACAGTACATAAAATTATAAATAATTAAGCTAAAATAAAAAAAAATGATAAACAGCCTCTCATTTGCATAACGTGTATCTTAATATAAGTAACTAATAAAAAAAAAAAATAACATGTGCGATTTTTACGCTTCCGCGGGGTTGACAGACTTCAGTCCGATAAGGAACGGCAAGTTCAGCAGCCGTCAGCTGTGTTGGCCAACAGCCGCCACATGACTTATATATACCCGTCTAGGCGGTAATACGAACACTCGCCGTCTCTTATCACTTATCACCCAATTTGGCTGGGCGCGTAAACGCCTCAATGTGCGGCTTGAAGTTTGCCCAACGGGGCCCAATTAAATGAGTATACACTGAAGTAGCTGACGCTGCCGCAGGCTTTAGACGTGTTGCGCAATAAAACGTCAACAGTTGCCACTAATAATAATGCCATTGATAAGCGCCTTAAATAAAAATACAAGCCACAAGTCACAGCAGCTGAGCAGATGTACACTCAGCGAAAGAAAAAAAATAGGTGTGCGTTCCACTAGGAAATAAATTCCATGCGATTATTTAGATTAGATATTTTTATTCCACTTTCTTTGAGTGTTGCATTTGCCTCAAGTGGAATGTAAGGACGCTTCAGCTGTTCAATGTCGTCGTCGTCATTCAGGTTTGACGTCGCTGATCAGCGCTGATCAATAGAGCTTATCAGCATAATAAGTAGACGCAAATATAATGAGCTAAATTGGTTATCAATGTGCCATGGAAACAAGATGCAGCTCGTGCTAAAACGCGACAAGCGTATCAAAAACAGATGCGCCTCAATAAATAGATACGAGTGTTCGCATGGGGAAGTGGAAACACGTTGTTCGAACAAATTACGTTCATAAAAACAAAAAGTGTTGCCCAACCACAAACACTGTGTTCATATCTAAGCACCACATTCCCCACCGATAAGGTGTGTGTGTGGAGCTGTCAGATCACTTAATGCAAAAACCACAATTAAATAGCCTCAAATTGAACTGTTCGTCATGCCCAATTATCACGTAAATATCTTTGTTTGCAGACAGAGCGTATGCGTAATAAAAAAAATGCTTTTTTTTCGATATGTCATATAAACATAATCTGTGTCCAATTAGTTTCCAATACAATCAAGGTTTCGTCTGCAGTTGATTTCAAATATAATTAAAGAAATATGTCAAATATGAATTCACATAAAAACCTTTGCAAAATTAGTTTTAAATATAATATATAATTTAAATAAAATAAACTCATTAACTTCTCTTATCTCAACAATTTTGTAGCATAAAAAAATGAAGAATTGTTTTGATTTACTAATCAATCAATGAAAGAAAAATGTTCTAAAAATTACTTGTGACAAATCGTCACATAATTAAAAAATAAACAATTTAATTTTTGATAAGTCGAAAAAATGCCGTTGGAATGATTATCTGTGAACACACTTAAAGATTAATTCAAGTCGACAATGTGAACTTGTAAAAGCTTTTAAGCTTTACACAAAACGGCAGTTAGAAAGCTTAGCGAGCTTTTGCGCTGTGTTGTCCTCTTACCAAGTCTACACAAGTCTACACGAAAGCTGTTAAAAAGCTTGCGCAAAAGTTCTAACTTGGCTTATCAGCGAAAACTGGCCGCAGGCATTTTTTTTGTGTGTATGAATTATGACTCTGGTGCTTTATTTGCATTTAAATTCACACCTCTATTCAAAGCAAGTGAGATAAATTAAAAGAAATATATGTGTTTATATTTGTATAAATAGAACTTATCATTTATAATCGAATGCTAATCGAATCAATTCGCTTCGCATGCAGCCAATTCATGACTACTGCGTGATCCTTCCGGGCATATCGATTAGCAGTTGGTTCAACACTCGTAAATAATAAAAGCCGCACGATTTACACCACTATAGATAATTGATTTATTTGCATAAGACACAAGTTGTGTATTCAACGTGGCCAAGTTCCGTTTGCCAGCTCTGATTTCATTCGAGTTGCCTTTTGCTTTTTATTAACTTTAATAACACGACGTGTTTGGCATTTTATGGCCCAAATAATTTCATTTAAAATAATTGCAAATTTATATTTGTTTTTTTTTTTTTATATACCCTGCCAAAACGTGTCTGTCTCTTTGCTGATCTCTTGCTTTGACATGTTTTTTTTTAAACTTCTCCCACACACACGTTTCAATCTGACAAGTGTTTTTAACTTGGCTATTTGCCAAACGTTTTCCCCCACACAAAAGACAATTGCAAATATTGTTATTGACCATTTGTCAAAAGACGCTAAACAGCTTAACAAATGATGTTGGGTGAGGTTATTGCAGCCACAATGAAAATGCAACGCATTTCAAATTTGCACACTTTTAATTTATATATAAATATGTGCTTTAAGTAAGCAAAGTTCACATATTTGAATTGCCATTTTTTTTTATAGTTTTCACTATTGCTATTGATCAAAGTTAAACAGTTAATAAAATGATATACTTTGGTCTTTGGCTGGCATTCAAAACCAGACGATTTATTTATTGGTTGACTGAATAAGTTACTTAAACAACTTTTTTGTTGTTATAATTTAATGTTTAACCTGGTTAAAGCCTGAATTTTTGTTGGTCTAAATGGTTTACTTAGACAACTTTTTTGCTTTAAGCCGCCTTTTATATTTGACAATCCACTTTATGGTATACTTTATTCTTTAGCTAAGTTTTATACTTAGCCAATGTTCAAACCCAGATCCTTTTATTCTCTTATCCAAATGGATGACTTACAATTACAAGTTCCTCTACAAAATTTTAAATTCAACATCACTCTTTATAAATGACTATAGAAATGTGTCTGCCCCGATCTGACACATAAGTTTCCTATATGTTTTTTATACATTTTCCATTTCTATTGCCAGCTTATTTTTTTATGAGCATGGGATTAAGATCAGAAAGGTTATCATGTGCGACTTATGCAATAAAAAAGATGCCACAAAATTCAAAACACATTTATATATTTAGAACCAACATATATACTATATATATATATACATTATATTGAAGATTGCACATCTCGCATTCATTTGAGTTCATTCAGAACATGTTTGCCCATTTACTCAATTAAAATGCACTGCGATTGAGACATTTAACGCGAATTGCGTACAATTATGGTTCGACTTTTGATAGTCAGTTGTTGTGATTTGTTTGCCCACATTGCGAAGTGCGTGAAACGCGCAATTCACAATTCACAATTCGCAATTGTTTGCGGCAATTGTGAATGTAATTGATAGCTAACCAGAAGCTAACAGTGCTTAGACTACAGTTGATTGACAGCCCGTTGTTGTTGTTGTTGTTGTTGATAAGCGAACCTTTGGAGTTTCAATTGCAGCAAAAAAAACGTCATTTGCTTACCACACTGTTTACTGGTAACCAGTTGAAAGCTGTTCGATTGATGATCGCATTATCCATTCATTTGGTTTGGCCAAGTTGTCAATGCTGATAACAACGAACTATTTGCTTATATCGCTTTTATTTTTAAATGTATCTTTCACAATATATTTATACATATTTAAATCACGGCGCGTCGCGAGAGATTGTAAAACGTGCAGTCACGAGAGATAGTAATAGAGATACGCAAGAGCGAAAGAGAGAGAGAGAGAGAGAGAGAGAGAGACAGCTCTTCGGGTTTTTTTAAGACGCTCATGAATTCTGGAGACTTGACTGCTTTTTATGCTCGGCCAGAGAGGAGGATTTACCAATAACAATTTCCATGCCTCTCTAGGGTCTCTCGCGGCTAAAAATGGGCTTTTGATTTACGCAAAATATGTATATGCAAAATATGGATACACATATAAATATATTTGTCTATGGCACTCTAACGCTCAGATTGACATTGACAGTTGAAGCTGTCACTTTGTACAAATTTCCCTTTACTCAACGATCGTTAAAAGCCGTTAGGAGTTGTGTTCCTTTATTTAAAAAAAAAAAACAAAAAAATATTTTCAAGTATTTATTTATAGAAAATATCTTGACAAAATGAGTCGTGAGTGCCGCGATCGGTAAATATCAAAAATAAACTTCCATAAAAAAAATGGTTCATACGTTTGTGGTTATAAAAAACATATAGATTGTGCTTTTTTAAAGAAATTACGCAAACTTTGGCATCCAGTTTGACCTTCAAATGAACAAAAGCCCCGTTTTTTTTTCAAATAGTTTATCTAAGGGTTGAGTAACCTTGCAGAGATTAACTTATTTATTTCTCTTTGCAAGTTATCAAAACAACGAAGTTATTTATAAAAAAAATGTATTGTGTTAAATGTTGAAAACGCAAAAAAAAACTAACTGATAACTATTTGTTTTTATGTGTTCAGCATAAAAATAAAATCAGACTTAAATGCATATAAATATTTTTCTAGTTACTACTATTAAAAAATGCTATACATATATGTAGTATTCCTCTTTAAATATTCCTCAATTGTCCCTTAGACAAATTGTAATTAAATTAAATTAAAAAAAAAACTTCTAAAAAATATTTAAAATTTTTTAACAAATATTTTTGAATTTAATAAACATTTAAATTCAAATTAATTCCCTAAGCTTTCTGGTACATTAAAGAATTCATTAATGTTTATTTACATAATTGTGAACAACATTTTCCATATGCTTAATGAGCAGAAGAAACTCAGTTGCTTTAAACATATGTTTGCCAACTGAGTTCGTCTTGAAAAATCGATGCTAAAGGAGCCACAACATAGTAAAATTTGTCTAGCAACCCCGAAATTAACAAAGCTACCCAAAAAAATATATGTTTGTGGCAGCTGACAAAGAAGCTTTGCAACCAACTAGTTGCAAGCAGTACGCAGATGTGACTCAATGTGGCAAGAACAAATAAACAATATCAGCAGCTAGAATGTGTGTGTGTGTGTGTGTGCGTGTGTGTATGATCATATTTAATTGAAAGGCTTTAGTGTGGTTGGCCCAAACATGATTGATGGCATTGATTTGTTATTAGGCGCCAAGTTTGCAAGTTATTAGCATAAAGGTTACTTATCAAAAAATAAATAAAAAAAAAAAGTTTAGTTTAGTTTGTACGTTAATTATGCGCTAACTTTATCGCAATTTCAGTTGCTTGAAGGTGTTCAAAATGAAGGGATCGACATTGGATAAAATCAGCTGCTTCCTGGCCGAGCTGCTGGGCACAGCCATTCTGGTCTTCCTCGGCTGCATGGGCTGTGTGAAGACAGATCTCTTTCCCAACAATCATCTTCAGATTGTGCTCAACTTTGGCTTCGCCGTTCTCATTGCCATTCAGTGCTTTGGCTGTGTGTCCGGCGCTCATCTCAATCCCGCCGTCACCGTGGCCGCCTATGTCTATGACTTGGTTAGCTTGTCCATGGCATTTGTTTACTTTGTCGCCCAGATGCTGGGCGCCTTTATTGGCTATGGCCTGCTGAAGGCTCTGCTGCCCTACTCGACCCTCAATGTGCCCAATGGCCTGTGCGTTACCCTGCCCCACTCCGAGGTGTCGACTCCCCAGGCCTTCGGCATTGAGTTCGTGGCCACCTCGATTCTGGTCATTGTCTGCTGCGGCGTCTGGGATCCACGCAATGCCAAGCATCACGATTCCGTGGCCATTCGTTTTGGCCTGGCCATTGCCTGTCTGGCCTGCGCTGCGGTAAGTTCAGCTACTGGCCGCCATGGTTCAGCTAAACGAATAATTTGCTTGCAGGGTCCCTTCACCGGCGCCAGCATGAATCCGGCCAGGTCCTTTGCGCCTGCGCTGTGGAATGCCAACTTTCAGTCGCATTGGATTTACTGGCTGGCACCGCTCAGCGGCGCTGCCGTCACCGCCGTCGCCTACAAGGCCGTCTTCCGGCGGGAGGTCGTCGAGGCGCAGATCACCAGCGACGAGAAGATGCGTCCTCTGGAGGATGTGCAGCTCTCATAGACAGCGTTGGTCACACCCAGTGCCAAAAACCCGCTCGGCGCCTAATTTTAACTGCCGGGCAAAGAACCCACTTAAACAAATCTAACTAGTTTTAAGCTAAGATCAATATGAACGAATTTTATATTAATACAAACTGCTGTACACTAATATAAAAGCTTCGATGAATAAAGCACATAGACATTTTTTCTAGCTCTAAAATGTGTTTTATTTAATATTTAAAGGGGGGACTATTTATGCTAATTTATTTATATAAATATATAAAATAAATATATAAAATAAATATGTTAAATAAATATATAAAATAAATAGAATAAATATATAAAATAAGTATATAAAATGAATCGAATAAATATATAGAATATATATATAAAATAAATATAACATAAGTAAAGCTATTAAAATACAGTTCACAAAATATATTTCAAATCCCATTTTTAAACACAAATATTTATCTTATCGCAATTAAAGCAAATTAAAATGCTCGGAAAAAAGAATTTTCAATTTGCAATGATTACGACTGTTTAATACCCTATAAAAAGTTTATGGGTTAGTTTATAATATATATTACTATACCCTATAAAAAGTTTATGGGTTAGTTTATAATATATATTACTATATTATTTTATTCCTATATTAATATACTATATTGATTATTATATATTGGCACATATATTCCTTTGCTGGTGATTTAAATATGCTTACCTTGATTATGCATGTCTCCAAAAAACAAAATTCTTTTTCACATAATAATTTTCTTACGGATTGTTCTCATGGGCATTATATATTATAATAGTCCAATGTAAATAAAATATTTAAAAAGATTTAAAACTATAAATGCCGAGTTTAATTAGAGTATTATAATAAAAGAGTTTCGCATATAAAAATTCCGATTCCAAGAATATATTTATGGATAAACCATTTTAAGTCAAATTCATCTTGTAGTCCTTTAAACAATAGTTACAAAAATCCATTTTTATAACAACTGCATAGATTCAGAAAATAGCTTATATTTATTTATATATTTATTTATAAACCCAAGCCATGGCCTCAAAGTCACTTTTTGAAGTAGTTTAATCAATCAATCAATCATCTGATTTGATGACACACTCCAAATTCGAGTGAAGTTTTCGCCCACTCTGAATTTGGCAATAGTTATAAATAACTTGAATTATTTATAAATGCTTATCAAATTTGAAATCGATTAACCAAATGCACAACAATCAAGATAAACACAGTGCAGTTGTTAATTTGACACAATATGTGCAGCATAAATCCAGCTAAGTGGATTTATTGGCCTCTTGGCGTATACGCAATAATCGTATATATTCATTGTCACATTGGAGGCGCCTCAAAGTAGGCCAGCATTGTGTGGCAGCAGATTGTGGCCGCAATTAATCAAAAGTACTTAGCGGCCATTGCAGATAACGGCAAGTCTATTGGCCAAGCCAGGCGCCATATTCGCAAACAGTTCGCAGTTGAACATCTTAATGAGATAAGATTACGCATTAAACGGCCTGGCTTGGGGCAAGGCAAAGGCAATTCCTGGCGAGGGTAGACCTGGTAAAATACCAAAGATGATTAATTAATTATTAAATTGCGCACGAGCTTGACTAGACGATGACAGTGGCGAAATGCTATCTAAACAAAAGTATCCGCATAATAATTAGCATTAAGGTTTTATAATTCATATTGATTGATTAGGGCCAATTTAAAGTCGCCCAACTGGGCCCCAACCAGTACAGTCAGCCAGCCAGTCCACACTCAGTCCCCATCGAGCAACATGTCGCAGCAGAAGTTCAACGATTCCAGCTGGCGTTATTTGAAGCTGCGCTCGGAGCACAGATCCCGTTTGGGCGCCTTCTTTGGTGAACTTGTGGGCACGGCCACATTTATTTTCATTGCCTGCATGGGCTGCGTGACCACGCCTCTGTTTCTCAACTCCCACTTCGAGCTGAGCCTCAACTTTGGCCTGGCCATATTAATTGCCATTCAGAGCTTCGGCGCCATTTCGGGCGCTCATCTGAATCCGGCCATCACCCTGGCCGCCTGGATCTATGGCGCCCTCGCTTGGCCCATGGCCATTGCCTATTTCGTGGCCCAGGTGGCCGGCGCTCTCATCGGCTACGGCCTGCTGAAGGCCGTGCTGCCCTTGAATGCCATCGTCAGCGTCGAGAATCCGGCCGGAGTCTGCGTGACCACGCTCAGCTCCGACATTTCTGTGCTCCAGGGCGTCTTCATTGAGTTGCTCATCACCAGCTGCCTGGTGATGGTTGCCTGCTCCGTGTGGGATCCACGCAACACCAACCTCAAGGACTCGGTGCCGCTGCGCTTTGGCCTGACTGTCTCCAGTCTCAATTTGGCTGCGGTCAGTATTTGTTAGCCATTTGTGAGTTTCCCATTTGCAATTTCCATTTCCTTTCGACAGGGCCTTTTCACGGGCTCCAGCATGAATCCGACCCGTTCCCTGGGCCCGGCCGTGTGGAACAATTCGTGGCAGCACCACTGGATCTACTGGGTGGGTCCCTTGGTGGGTGCGGCAATCACATCGATCATTTATCGATTTGCCTTCAAGGGTCGCAGCGATGAAGTTTTCGAGCTGCGCACCTCAAATGCGAAGATTAATTTTATTAATAAGGCTTAGATTGTGTTTTGACTCAAAAAGTTCCATTAAATTTAGTCTTATTTTAAGTTTAATAAAACAATTAATTAGTTTATGATACTTCAGACGAGAATGCTCGAATAAGAGATACCTCGTGAATAGGTGTGAAATGACCTAGCACACTTATTTTTGTATTTGGTAACATTTAGGGGGAGTAGAAAAAATAGCATATCAACCTGTCCAAAAAGAAGACGTAGCACACTATATAAAGTATTATTCAGAGTCATAAAAACAAATGTTACATTCTTGAAAATCGCATAGAGAGGCGACATTTGTTGATTGGCAGCGAAAAGGGGAAGAACCGTTGCTCTAATTAATCACACGTAAACAATTGCTCATTCGACTATTTTAATTTTAATTGCCATTTTATGATATTTGATATTCTTAACTAATCTGTAGAAATAATTTTTGTTATTATTGTAATTCAAATAGAGGGCAACTAAGGTAAAGTCGAGAATGGACTGTTAAAGCAAGAAGAAGTAGCGGAAGCATAACAATAAGAAATAATCTTTAATTGTCAGAATGTTCTCAGTCCCATAAACATAAACATATAATAGTAAATATAAAATCATAAATTCCTGTGGTCATAAAAAAAACCCGCTTGAAAGGGCGACCCGCATTCAGTTTATAGGAAAGTTAGTTTAAGGTATTTCGGCAAAGTTATAAATAAATATACATGGAAATGAGAGGCATCTGTTTAGACTTAAGGTACTGAACTTTTGAAAGTTTTAAAGAAAAGTTAATACAAACTGTTTGGACTCACCAACTTGTTCAATGTCTTGTTCAACTACCTTGATAAGGAAGACCCCCAAACAATTTTGATAGCGAGAAGCGCCACATGACTCTTGACGCTTTGAGCTGAACCAAATGCCAAGTGAGTTCCCAAAGCCTTCAGACAGTAAATATTCAAAGAAAATTAAATTCCTTACTGACAGCTCGATCAAAGGTTCAGTTCTTACGTTTGCAAATAAATATATAAATAAATATATATTTATTTAAACCTAGGAAAGTCCGTCTATATTCATAAGTATACGTATGAGTATCTTTAGACCTCTATTTTTATAAACAAATCAATGTAATCGTTTTATTCGTCTGCTCAACTGATAATAATTGTTTAGTATTGTGAATCATTCATAATTATTTTTGGATGTAATAGTTTACTTTTTACAACCCATGAATGGGTTTTGTTTTATTTTTTACTACTGCTTTAATAAGTTTATTTTTACAATCACTCTACTTGCATTGTAAATTAAAAGTAGCCATAAACGTAATCAGTAGCATACAAATTATTAAAAAATAGGTCGACATTTTTGTTAAGTGTAATTTATTATATTGTTGACATGTAGATTTTATAGCCCCTTGAATATCTGGTTTTTCTCAGTGCATAAACAGAAATAAAGTCGATAATAAGCTCTTTTAACAAATAATTATTTATATTATTATATGTAGTTTTTCCAATATATAATTTAATAATTATTGTTATTTTTAGTAGCGATATTTGTTCTTCTTTAGTATATTTTAATTTTGCCTAACCTTAGTCTAGGCTTTCAATCCTTTCAGTTTAATTTTGTAATTTAATGATTATCTACTAGTCGATCAGTTCAGACTAAGAAGTACTCTAGCTTCTGTTTGATTAGCTAAAAAAAAACCAGTTTTTTTTTGAACTATTGGTCAAAAATAACTTTGTAAAGATCCCAATCATAATTCTATGCGCAGCAGTTATTCCCAGACAAGCAACCCTTTAAATTTGTATATGTCTGACATAAATAAATATTTATTAGAATTCGACAGATTAACTGGGTGGCATTTAATCGGCAATAAATATATACGCATACTAAGTATAATACGTAAGTACTGATAATTGGCTAAAACCAATTGTTTGATAATTTGATAATTGATAATAGCCATTGTTGTAGATTAGTGGCAATTCAAAGTCGCCAGTCGTGAAACGCAGCCCATTGCAAAAGAGTTGAGTAGCTCAACAAGTGCCTGTCAATGGGTCGAGTGGCTGAGCTAATCAGCCCCAACGACGACGACGCCAACGACCGACTGCACCGACTCCCATGTCCGTCTCCACGACGTGAGACGCTCGTTTCAGTTGCGTGTGGTGCGTTCCGGCAAAACGTTGTTTGGCTTTGGCTCTTGATTTTGCATACGTCGTCGTTGTAGTCGTTGTTGTTGTTGTAGTTGTTGCCCTAATGGCCGATCAAAACCAGAACTCGGGGAAAAGGTGTTGCTTGCCCGCTTTTAATTAACGAGAGTAAAGTCTAATCCCGCACCTCATGTTCACATTTTTCGCAGTGGCTCGCTTGTGGATAATCTATGCATCTTCTTTGGCGAACTGACGGCCACGGCCTTCCTGATGTTCCTCGGCTGCATGGGCTGTGCGGAGACGACGCAGATCATCAACTCCCATTTTCAGTGTGCGCTCAACTTTGGCTTTGTCGTCCTCATATGCATTCAGTGCTTTGGCTGTGTGTCCGGTGCACATCTTAATCCCGCCGTCACGCTGGCCAGCTACGTCTACAACATGATATCGCTGCCCATGGCCGTGGCTTACTTTGTGGCCCAAATGCTGGGTGCCTTCATTGGCTATGGACTGCTGAAGGCGGCGCTGCCCAACGATGTTATCTGCAGCACAGAAAGTCCCCAGGGTGTCTGCCTGACCACCATAGCCGCCGGCATTAGCATTTGGCAGGCAGTGCTTATCGAGTTCCTTATCACCTGTGTTCTAATCACGATCTGTTGCGGCGTTTGGGATCCGCGAAATCACAAATTCCAGGATTCGGTGCCCGTGCGTTTTGGCATTGCCATTGCGTGCTTATCTCTGACTGCGGTGCGTATCGTATCCATTAACTAGCCACGCCCACCACTTAACAACGCCTCTAATTGAATTGACTCTGATTTATATCCGTACAGGGCCAATTTACGGGGGCCAGCATGAATCCGGCACGTTCGTTTGCGCCAGCCCTGTGGAACAACGTTTGGGAGAACCACTGGGTCTACTGGGTGGGACCCATGCCGGCGGCGTTGGTCACCTCGCTGGTCTACAAATATGTCTTCCGGCGCCAGCCGAACGACGGCGAGAAACGCGCCATCAGCGAGCCCTAAGAATCAACATTGGAGCACATGCAGAAAATACATATATATACATACATATATACATATACAAATTGGTATGTGTGTAAGTTTAATAAGTGTAGCGTAAATAGGTTTAGCTACAATTAAAGCCACAATTGAATTTTACATAAATAATCTATCTTACATATTATCATAAATAAACAAGTACGATTTGTGCGCCGCAAGGTGTACGGGCATTAAGGTAAATTAAAATGTTGTTTCAATTTAAATATATGCATTAATCAAGCTGTCGCTAATTTGAACCTTGCCGTCGTATTTATATTGATAGCTTAAGCTGAGGTTACTCATCGATTTACCGAGAGACTTAATCAGGAACTTTGCCCCTAAGTCAAGTTTGGCAATAAAATTTAAATTTATATTATTTGCTTGAGAACATTTTAATAGTTAAATAGTTATTAGGCTCAAGTACAAAAGCCAAGCTAGCAAATATAACTCATGATTCATGCCTAAAAGTCTTAAAGGGGAATTTTTGTGCTTAATTTAAACATTTTGTTCTTATTATGACCCAATTTAAGAGCGTTCAAGAATGGAACAGGAAATTAAACAGGTAATTTTATTAACACCACAATACGAATTTTATTCAATCTTGCCATTTGCCATTTAATAAATCAAAAAAAAACTATGCAATCTTTTTTTTAATATTTAAAAAAAAAGTGGAGAATTCACCTTCAAAACCGAAAATATTTTTTTAGCTGTAATCATAAGAATGTATGGAAATGTTTTAAATTAGATAATTTCCATTGAATCTTATCTTATGTTGGTTATATTTTTTACAATCATTTCTGTCGCCGTTAAGTTATAAATTATTTTTAATAAGTTGTATTAGCAAAGGTGATAACTGAGCGCCCCTTTTAGAAATGGGTAATTATATATAGATAAGAGCAGTAAGGAAAACCTAAATTTATCTCTCATTTTAAATTTATCTTACACATGTAGCGCATTAAGAGCTGTGCTCTAATCCACCTGGCAACTAGTGTCCCTTACAAAACAAACTATTTTGTTTAAGAGATATGTATTATTATATTAACAAGTGTCTTAATTACGGGTTTAGATACAGCTCAGGCATTTGGCTATCCGTGTTGTCAACATGTAGGGGCCGATAGCGCGGTGTGTAGGCGTAAACCCAAATCTGGGGCACAATGACGGATGCCAATAGCTGTCCGCATAACTGGAATAATACCGATTCTGGGTTGCCCTTGAACAGTGTAGGTATAAGTACCTTGGCCGGATTCATTGAGGCGCCAGTGAGTGGGCCCTGAAAAAAGCATGGCTAGTTACAAAAAGGGAGCAAAAATAAAAATAATTCTACTTACGCCAGCCAAGTTACAAACTGTGACCAGGCAACCCATTCGTAGGGTGACCGAGTCGAGAAAACGTCCGCTACGCACATCCCACAGTGCGCTCCAGGCGAGGATCAGCACTGAAGTGAGAAAGCCTTCAATGCTCAGGATTTGTATGTTCGACAGATCCTTCAGGGGCTCCACCATGCAAACGCCCTGCTTGCATGAATCAATCATGCCTTGCGGCAGCATTTGCAGCAGCATAAAGTGTCCAAAAGCTGCTCCTGCCAGCTGGCATCCAATATACAAAAGCATCATCTTGGAACCAATGTAGCCGAGTAAATAGCAAGCAATCGTGACGCACGGATTGGCATGTGCGCCCGATATAAATCCAAAGCTGTGCATAACCACAACTATGGCCATGCCATTGATCAGGCTTGAGATCAGATTTCCACTGGCATCCTGAGCTCTCACGCTGCAGCCCATACAGGTGATAACAATGAACAAACCAGTTGCGCTGAACTCGCTGAGTCCACGCATAAAAGTGAAACTATTAAATAACATTTACGACGTATGCAACCTCCAATTTGGGAAAGACAAGAAAAAAAAGGTTTTATATAAATTATGTTTGTGACTGCGTAAGTCGAGATGTAGGCTATAATAAATATGTTGACTGTTTTATGTGTGTTTCACAATTTTCATTAAATTTGTGACAGCTGCGTGGGTGTTTTGTGTTATTCAATTGTTAGTCAGTCAAATAATTGAAATATGTGGTTGCAACAGTGCATCACAAATTCCCCATCTATCTGTGTGTATGACTGGAAAGAAAAGGGGAGTTTTTATAGCAACCCCTGAAATTTGAAGACAACGCTCAATTTATCCAGGTGCTGAACCATGTGTAAAGCTTATTTCTATGTGTAAGGGGCTGGAGCTGCATGTTAAATATAGTAACTATACTCTTTATATATCTCAATAACTCATGAAACTAGTAACTAAAATAAAAAGTACAGATATACAGATATAAATTAAAGATATTGACAAATACTTTAGCATTTTAGCTGTCCGTTACATTTTTTATTGACAAACCAATTTCAGCTGGCAAAAAGTATATTAAAAATACCAAAGTATGAAATATGGTATTACCTTATGAAAGCAGGGCTGCCACATCGCTGCATTTAAAACAGAGTGGCAATTGGAGCGATACCTGCAGACACGTATTTATTTATATTAGATGTTTTTTAATATAAATTCAATTGTGCCTAAATTAAGAAGTTAACTCAGTGAAGAACACACGCAGCAGCAGCTCCACAATGTTTGCCAATCTGAAAAATAAACTCATCGAGGAGGTGAAAGCGTCGCCGTCCAAATTCCAACAATTTGCAAATGCAGCCCAGGCAAGAAACGAAAAAAAAAATGCAAATTAATGAAAACATACGCACACCCGTAAACAATTTGCTTGTGTAGGTGTGTGTGCGTGTGTATGTTTTAGCGGGGAGAGGATACAACCAAAACAGGCAATGCAATTTGCTAGATATGTTGAATTTGACCCATTTGAATAAAACTGGCAGCTGTGTGCACGCCCAGCCCCCCCTTAACACACACACACACACGCACAACACACAGCCGCATGACACACACACACACACTCATACATGTGCAAGAATTTTATCGGTTTGCTTTTGTAGGCCGCCGTGAGCTCATCGTCCAGCACAACAACACCGAACAGCTCGGAGAACACCGACAGCGGCAATAATGAAAATTTCTTCAGCATCACGGAAGAAGGTAAGTTATTCTGCATTCAACCGCTATCAATCCGGGTTCTTATCTGTGTGTCAAATGCATAGATACGCCGCAAAACTCTCCGTACCGCATACAGAAGCTGCCGCGCGGTGGACGTGCCTCGTCACAGTCACTTAATGGAATGGGCGGCGGTGGCGCCGTTCAGCGCACCCGCAAGCTATCCAACTCGTCCATGGCCAGCGATATTTCGTTCCGCCTGCCCACCTATGATGCGCCAGCGGTAAGTGCGTGAAAATAGGATATTCAACTCACAATATCTCAAGCTAATGCTCCTGGCTTTTATAGACGTATCACTTGCAGTCGGATTTGGATGAGACGAGCAGCGAGTTTGACGACTCAGCATCGACGGCACGCCTGGATGTTATCACCAAAGATCAGCTGTACGATGCATACAAAAAGTCGCTCGATCGCTACCACAAATATCGCTGCCGTTACACGGATCTGGCGAAGAAATACAAGGAACTGGAACGAGACAGCAGCAAGGCGCGGGTAAAATAAATAACAGAAATCAATATTAAGAACGTTTGATTTGAATTACAACAAATATTTTCAGTCCGTGCTTGTGGAGACGCAGGACAAGGCGCTGCGACGAATCAGCGAGCTGCGTGAACAATGCACTCTGGAGCAACAGGCTAAGGCTCATTTGGAGGAAGCTCTACGCATCGAAATGGATGACATGAGCTGCAAGATGCAGGCGTACCAAACCAAGCTAAAGCTACTGGGCGAGAATCCGGAGAATGTGACTGCCGCACTGGAGCGCGGCCAGACGAATGCAGGTGAAAACAAGCTGATCGACCTCGAGGAGCCAATAATAACGCCAGAATCAGCGCCCACCGCGAATGGAAGTCAGCCCGTCAGGGACCTGGACGAAGAGCTGACGAAACTTCGGTTGGTGCTGATTGAGCATGAAACGCAGTTGCAGCAGTTGAGCAAAAGCAACATTGAGGCCAACGCCACAATTGCTACACTGCGCAAACAGGAAGAGGAAAATGTGTTGCTGCTGGCGCAAACTAAACAAGCTATTCACACAGAGCTGGAGCACAAGGAAACCGAGGTGCGCCAGCTGCAGGATAAAGTCAAGCAGTTAGAAGTCGAATTGGATATTGCCAATGGCCGGGAGTCGCAGTCGAGCGACATCAAGGAGCAACTGAAAAAACTACAAAGCGCCAAGCAGGAAGTGGACGCCAAACTCATTGCAACGGATCATATGCTGAGCACCCTGAGAGCGGAGCACGCGGAAAAGGATCAACAGTTGGCTGCTCAGCAAAAGCAAATAGAGTCTGAGTTGGCAATCAAAAAGCAGGAGTTACAGCAGCTCCAGGAGCAGTTAAAGCAGCAAGCAGCTGAGCTAGAACAGGCAAAAAATCATGAAGCGCAGACAAAGGACATTAGCGAGCAGCTGAAGAAGTTGGAAGATGCAAAACAAGAAGCTGAATCAAAACTTGCTGCAACAGAAGAACAATTAAATGTACTGAAAAACGATTATACGGAAAAGGAGCAACAAGTGGCAGCGAAACTTAAGCAAACAGAATCGGAACTGGAACAAAACGAAAGCAAACTGCAGCAGCTGGAGCAGAAGTTAAAGCAGCAAGAAGCCGAGTTGGAGCTGGAGAAGGGTCGAGTACAGTCGCAAACCGGGGATATCGAGGAGCAATTAAAGAAGCTGCAAGACGCCAAACAGGAAGCGGATGATAAACTAGTTGCAACGGAACAATTGCTAAACACACTTAAATTGGAGCAGACGACAAAGAAGCAACAGACAGCTGCGCTGGAGAAGGAACTGCACTCTAAACTAGAGCTTAACGAGGCGGAAGTGCGCCAATTGCAAGAGGAGCTTACAAATTTAAAGGCTGAGCTGCAATCCTCGAATTGTCGTGTAACAGAAGCCGGCGACCTCAAGCAAGAACTGAATAAAGCCAACCAGGAAGCAGATGCCAAGTTAATGGCAATGGAAGAGCAGTTGAACACACTGAAAAACGCACAGTTGGCAAAGGAGCAACAAGTGGCTGCGCTTCAGGAGCAACTGCAAACGCTTAAAACGGATAGCGATCAGAGCCTGCAGGATTTGCATTTGCAAAATAATCAGCTAAATGAAATCGTGCAACGCTATCAGCAAAACGAGACGACTTTGGAGGATCTGCAGAGTCAGCTGGAAGACGCCAGAGATCGGCTGAGGGAGCACGGCCAGGTAGTGCTCGAAACGGAGAAGAGCCTGGAAAAGGAGCGGGAACTGGTAGCCGCCCTGAGCGTGGAAAAAGCAGCTGCCGAAGAACAGACGCTAAGGCTGCAGCGTGAGCTGCAAGTGCTCAGCGATCAATACGCGAGCAGCACCAGCAGCGAGTCGGAGGCGACAGCCGCCTTGAGATTGCAGATTGATGAACTCAATGAGCAACTGTCTGCCGCTCAGGCCGCCAACGTGGCCAAGGAGAAGGAACTGAAGGCCAGCGGCAACAAATCGAACAAGCTGAAGAAGCAACTTGAGCAGCTGCAGGCGAAGCACAGCGAACAAAGCGCCAGCATGGAGCAGCTCAAGAGCGAGGCGGCCAAGGTGGAGGAGTTGCGAGCCGAGAAGCAGGAACTGCAGGAGCGCGTCACGGTCATCCTGCAGGAGATTACAACAATGCAGACACTTTTGCAGGAAGTCCAGGGTTCGCAGACGCAGCTGGAGCGCGAAAAGCGTCAGCTGGAGACGCACATTGAGGCCTTGCAGCAGCAACAGCAGGAGCAGGATGCCCAGGGCGAACTCTCTTCATCCAGGCTCGTAGAGATTGAGCGTGAGAACAGCAAATTGGCCGAGCACAATTGCCTGCTGCAGGAGCAAAACAATCACTTGCAGAAGCAGCAGGACGAGTTAACCAAGCTGCAGACGAAGTTGCAGCAGGTGCTCGACGAGCACTCCAAGCTGCAAAATTCCCAGGAGATCATGGAGCACGATCATCGCACGCTCCAGGACAAATGTGAATCCTACGAAAAGGAAAATCTTGTGGCAAAGGATGAGCTTAGCTGCATGCAACAGGCAAAGGACGCATTGGAGTCGCAGACGTCCAGCTTGCAGCTGGATCTGGACCAAGCCCAGCAGCAGTTGTCGGAGGTTCGCGAGCAACAACGCGAACTGCATCAGCAGCTGAAGGAGCAGACACAACGTTGCGCAGAGCAGGAGGCCAGCACTGAGCAGCTGGCGACTCTACAGGACACTGTCCAGAATTTACGCCAGCAATTGGATGCGCTTAAATTGGCGGAACAGGGCGTGCAGGAGAAGGCTCAAGCTGCCAACGCCGCCCATGCGGCGCAGCTGGAAACGCTCGAGGCGCGCTGCAGTGCCGCCAACGGCGATGTCCAGCGTCTGCACGAAGCGAATGATGCACTGCAGCGGGAAATCGAAACGATGAAGAGTTCAACGCTACAAAAGGCCGACTACGACCAGCTGCAAATCGAGAACGAGTACCTCAACAAGCACACCAAGCATTTGGAAACGGAACTCGCCCAGGCGCTGGCCACGCACGGCGACAGCGGCGAGAAACTGAAGTCGCTGCAGTGCGAGCTGTACGTGCTGCAGGATCAGGTCAAGCAGCATGCCAGCCAGCTAACCGAAAAGGAAACGGACAACGTCGCGGCCAAGGCGGAGGCGACGCAATTGAAGTCGAAGCTTGAGGAACAAACGCTGGAATTGACGCGTCAAATTGAGCACGCCAAATTTGTCAGCGAACAAAACGATGCAGTACAAAAGGAGCTGATGCAGATGCAGCAACAGCTGCACGATCGCCAAGCTGAGCTGGCGAAAACGCAAGAGCGCTGCGTCGGCCTCGAAGAGCAGCTGAACGTGCAGAAGATCGAACAGGATCAGAAGCTGCAACAGGAGCCAGCGCCAGCCACATCACTGCCCAATGATTCCGAGCATCTGCGCAGCCTCAACGAACAGCTGCAGCGGGAGCTGGAGAATCTGCAGCACAAGAGCAACGGCGAGCAGACGAATCTGCAGCAGGAAATCGACGAGCTGCAGGCCAGCAACAAGGAGATGACCGAACGCATCACCGAACTGGAAACGTTACGCGCCGGCATACAGGCGCAGCAGTTGCTGGCCAGTCTGGCGCCCAAGGGCGTTCAGCAGGCGGCTGCCAACGACGAGAAGGCTGAGCTGGAGGCGAAGCTTAAAGACATCATGAACGAGGTGCAGGATGTGACCAATCGCAACCTGTTTCTGGAGCAAAAGTGTGAGAACTTCCTGATACTCGAGCAATCCAACGAGCGTCTTAAGCTACAAATCGCCAAATTGTCGCGGCAATTGGATGAAACACTGGTAAGTAAATTAGCCAAATGCAATTTCTCCTTAATAAGACGTTATCCATATTGCAGGTATCCATGCAGCACAGCGACAGCGTTCCAGCCAACACGGAATTCGAGTATCTGCGTAACATCATGTTCCAGGTAAGGACACAAGGACATAAGGAGAAACATGGCTGTAGATGCCTCTATCTGCGTGTTGCGTTATCGATTCGAAGGAAAAGAAACTGACACTTGAAAATTGTGTAGATTTCTATACTTAGTCACTTCCTACCCTTTTATTCATTGCCATTGTGAATTATTTATATATTTTTTATATTCAATTGCAGTATTTGACGGGCAACACGAACAACGAAACTTTGGTCAAAGTCATATCGGCAGTGCTTAAGTTCTCGCCGCAGCAGGCACAGGTTGCCCTCGAAAAGGAGCACCAGCGCCGTTCACTCGTACGTATAAGAAATGAAGTTAAATCAGGTTTATTTAAATTAATATACCCTGTATTTAATTGCAGCTAAACAAACTAATCTAGCATGAGTTGCTGGTACTTCGAGGCAGTAGCAACTGGTGGCAGCCTTGCAATGAGACGCTTTTAGACTACGATTCAAGGCTGAACGTTTAGTCCAAGTTCACGACAAGTACCTTACCTCAACTGAGCCACAAAAGTTGTTGCTGTGTGTGTTTATTTTCTGCTACCAGCTTGCTTAAAGGCATTTCGACTTGGAGGCGTAGTTAAATATTAATACTTATATATCATATGCTAAATTGACAGGCTACTTACATTTGTGTATCCCCATGTTATTGTACAGACACTAAAACACTAGCAAAAACCTATTGTACATTGATACTATGCTAATTTTCTGTTGCTGGATTGACATGACACGCACTCCACGCTTTTTCCATTTAACGTGCAATCATTTCGACATTTAATGTGTATTCTTTTCTAATTCGAGTTCATTTTAGCTGTAAGTTACAAAGTGTAAAGATATCAATTGCAGTTAGTTTAGTTTAATTCAAAATAATATATATATATAAAATATACATTCACGAATAAATAGTTACAATTCGTATAAACTCAAAGTTAATTCGCTACCACTCGCCAGGTGAGTCTCAAAGGTACAGCTGATACTGCCGCCGGCGCTCGGCAAAGCTCCTCAGCATCGCACGGGTCAGAGGCGACAATTCATAGTTGGGCCTGTAGCCATTTAGCGCGTCCATAGCGAACGCATAGCCAAAGCGCTGGGTACGCAGAATGGCCTGAACGGCCGCCTGCTGCACGCCGGGGCGAGGCACCGCCACGAGCACCCGCTTGAAGAGTGCTATGTAGGCCGCAATGTCGGGTTTGCCGTCCAGCGGTAGCTGTTTAACAATCATCGATATGCTCTGCAGCAGGCACTCCATGCGGGCATCGTACTCCTCGTTGTGTACGCACAGATCACAGTAGCTGTTTGCCAGCGGCAGCAGATGTTCCGCCAGCATGTTGGTCACGTTTAAAAAGGCGCTGCGCCTGCAGAACAGCGCAAAGGCATAGCTCAGCTGCTGCACGCGGCCTGCTTTGAGTTTCTCCACCAGATTCTCGATCACCTGCTGGTTGCTTGGCTCAAAGGGCTGAAAGTGATATTCAAAGCGTAGCTTCGAGATCAGCGCTCGTCCGGGTCCATTGGGGTCGGTCACATCGTACTTGTGTGCCATGAGTAGGTGCTTGATGACCGTTATCAAGGGATCGGCATGATCGTAATCTCGTTCCTCTCGATGCGGCAGCACCGTTGGAAACTGGCAGAGCACCTCCCCCACCAGCAGCGTCATATGCTTACTGTAATGATACAGTATTTTGGCTAGCAGCAAACGCGCCGGATTTACATAGCTCTCGATCGGATGCACCCTGCTCGCCTTTAGTGGAATCAACTGCAAATAGAGTTGCACGAACTTATGCGCCACCTGCTCTGTGAGTCGCTCCTTCAGGCAGAACAAGCGCTGCTCTAAGGTGTTCATAAAACGCTCCATAATCGCGATTCGTTGGCACTCCATCTGCTTGACTACAGTCAGCAGGCGCTCAAGGACACTACCATCCTCTGCCTTTGTTTGCAGTTCTCCATAGGCCGTTATTAAGGCACCGATCAGAATCTGCTCATCTGTGGTTGCAAGCTGAACAGCCGTTAAATCAAGCGGTGCCGAGTGCTTCAAGTAATTAACTATTTGCGGGTGCAGTTGCTCCGTTTGTTTCTTGCCTGCCTTCTGCTTGCGATTACCAAGTCGCTGGGTATCAGCCTTGACTGCATTTACCAAGTAACACAGCAGCGCCTTAGGCGCACTCTCGCCGTGATCGCCGCCAGGTGGTTCGAGCGGAATTTCGATGGGTTCGCTTGCGGTCTCATCGCAGCTGGGCGCGGCGATCGGCGATAGGGGCGAACAATCGTAAAAGCAGCTTGGCTGCAAATCACTCGGTACTTTGATCGATTCGTGTTTTTCGGCGTCCAGCAACAGCTGTTTGGCTTGCAAACGCGTGAGACGCTTCTCAGCCGGCTGGGACTCAGATGACGGGCTGGGCGTGCTGGCCTTTCGCTTGCGCTTGCCAACGTTTTGTGGTACAGGAGAATGCTCTACAGAGTTTGGTAGTTCGACGTTTTCACTTTGTGGAGTACCAACATCGATAATTAAACTGCTGGAGTCAACACTGTCCGCATCGGAATCTTTAGCTTGCCTCAGCTGACACGTTTGTTCTTCTTGCTCATCATCTTCCGTATCCGCATCACTGCCAAAGAGGCACTCTGATTGTGTAGAACCTGTTTCCTGCTGAGACTCACATATGCTTAGTTCCCCAAGTGGCGACGCGACAGACGAATCGTCACTTTCATCGATAGCCAAATTTGCGGAATCTATGCTACTCGCATCGGAATCATTTGTTGGTTCCCTCTCCTGACAGATTTGATCAATTGTAAGTTCTTGCTCTTGTCCATCATCCGAATCCGAATCGCTGCCAAACAGGGACAAAAGCTGCTCGTTGTTGCTTTGAGCTGTGTGCGTGGTCTGTGTTTGAGCTTGCTCAAATTCAATCGGTTGGATTGGCGACTGTGGGTTGTCCACTAATTTATGAGTTTCAACACCAGGACTTTTTGAAGAAACCTTCTCACTATCAACGGGTGTAACAGTGGACTGTTGATTGTCTATTAGTTTAAGTTCATTTGCTTCGTGTTGAGTGACCGGACTTTGTAGGGACTGTGCTGCAGGGTTTTGAGAAGCCAACTTCCCAGAATCAACAGGTTTAACTGGCAAGTGCTGATTGTCCGCTGTTGAAGGGATATTATCTACACATTTATGTATCTCTGCTGGAGGACTTTGTGGTACAAGTTCCTCGCAATCAACAGGTGTGAGTGGGGGCAATTGATTGTTCACGGTTGCAGATGCCAATTCCAGCAATTGACGTTCTTCTGCGTCCAACTCAATGTCCAAATTATCACAGTTCGAAATTTGGAAAGCATTTAGATTGCTTAGGAAATGAATCGCAGTTTCTGTGGGTGAGGTGGGTGTGCTGATTTCCTTCTGTGCCTGCGGCTCCGTTTGTAGTTCAACACGCAGTTTTCTTTTCTTTGGCTTGATTTTTGGTTCTGGCCTGAGCGGTAGCCGTATAGGAGTTAGTTCTAGACCTATTTTCGGTGGCGGCTCTAGTATGGGATCAGTGCCCACATCAGCGTGCGCTCTATCTTCATTGGCCGAAGCCATAAAATCGGATTCTGTAAACGAATTGTTTAGTTGGCTTTTAATTGATCGTAGTAAAAGCCACTTACCCTTCGCAATTTTACTGCTGCTGTTACTTCGTTCCACATTTTGGGTCTGATGTCTCTCATACAGAGCATGAAAGTCCGCCTGGCTGATGGAGTTCGTGGAACGACCCTGTATAGCAACCAGCACCATTTGGCCCATCACCTGCCAGACCTCGTCAAAGACCTGAGGCGGCATTTTAGCCAGAATGCTTTGGTTATGCGGCAGAAAACTGAGCAGCTCCTTGGCCATATGGTGGCTATAACCACCAAGCGCCGCAGCATCCGCAGGCATTGCCAGCTCATCTTTAACGCTGTCAAACATAGTTCGCGACGGTGGCCGAGAATCCGAGCACTTGAGCTGTGCCGGCAGCTCGGGCAGAAAGTTAATCTCGTGCTGCACATTGCACAGATCGGTGCACGTGCCCACGCTTGTCGTTGGCACCTGCTCCGCAGCTGGTAGGGGATCAATAATGGGGCTCAGTGGCGTAATGGACCATGACAGCATCGTTTCCAATATCTGATGAGCATTCATGGCGGGCTTCGGTTCCGGAAAGCACGTGCCCACATCGTGCATTTTTATGAACGAGGCTGTTGTCGTGCCGCGCGTCGTTGTCGTGTTCTTGTGCTGTATGCCCTGATCCCGTGTGGTCACAAATTTTTCGCTTTGTGTGGCAATCGAGCACATTTCCGGCTTGCTGGGCACAATCGCCGGCAACTCCTGCGGCGCCTGTGTGTGTGTTTGCGTTGCCTGTGCGGTTGTTGTCAGCTTTATTCGCTTCTTTGTGGGGCTCTTGAGATGGGGTATGCAAATATTTGCCGACTTGCAGTAGTCTTTAAGCTTGCGCTGCATATTTAGCTCAGTTCGTTTTAGGCCGCCGCAATTAGCGTCCGCCGCAATGCGCTGCGTCAGCTGCATGAAAATGCCGATCATGTCTTTGGCATCAACTGGCAGCGCCTTTGTATGTAGCTGTTCCTGCAGCTGCTCGCAGTTTAAGTTCTGAACATCCAACTGTTTTTCCAGATCGGCGCAACGTTCGCGCTGCTCAAGCACATTTCGCTCGATATCGACGCGTTGTTGTTTCTCGCGCTGATAGAGTTTGGTTACCTCGCTCGCGGTACGCTGGATGCCACAAAGCTGTTCCTGAAGCTCCTTCTTGTGGCGCACCAGTTCATCGATCTGTGCAATGAGTTCGGCGATCCGAAATCGCTTTTTTGAATGTTGGCTTTTAGCGGACGCATTGTGCAAATTGTCGCTGCGTTCAGAGTCTGACTGGGATTGTGTGTTGATAAGCAGAAAATCAAACTCTTCACAAGCTAAATTCTCAGGCATGGCAGTATTTCTGGTTTTGTTGTTTTTGCATTCACGTGTTTTTGGTGCGAGCGGTAAACGTTTAATATTGTTCTTCGAGGCACTTGCGGATTACCCGTCAAACGCATCTACATGCATATTAACCATCTTGATGCCACAAACTAGCATTATAAAATAAACACAGGGCGCACATATGTTATAAATAAGAGCAAAAATAAAATAAAATCACTTCGTCGTTGTACGACCGGCAAAGTTGTCACAACATAGATATTGTATATGGCAAACAAAGTGACCGTAGGTGGAAAAAAATATTGTCTTAATATACACATGGCACACAACAAAACTGAGCAGTCTTATGAAAACAATATACAAACTCAAACATCACAAAACAATTTTAAATAATATAGTATATAATAAAACGCACATCGTTTAATAATATCCTAAAAATTTTAGATTGGATTTAAATTGAATGCAACCAAAGTTGGCAGTCCCAAAGTCACAACCAACTTCACGTTTTACCAGGGCTGCTGCAATACATTGGAATATTGTGGTATATTCTCTTCGTCTTGCAAAGGTACGTAACTGCGGCATTCGCAAAAAAATTATATAATTTTTATAATTTGGGAATTTATTAAATTTATAGTAACAAAATCACAACCATGGCTGATAAAGTTGTTGCTGAGAAGCCCGCTGGGCGCCCGATGAAATATCCATACACATTTTCCGCTAAGTTCGCCCAGTTCCCAATCAAGCATTACATTAAGAATCAATGGATCTGGCGCTACTACTTCATTGCAGCGATCGCCTGCGTGCCCGTTTTCTACAAGATCAGCCGGCTGGGTAAGTGCTAACTTTGGAGACCTGAGTTTAATTGCCATCATTGCTAACTTGTATTTGCCATTGTAGCTAACTCGCCCGAAAACAAGAAGGCCTGGGCTGCCAGTCAGGCAAAGGAGGCTGCTGCTCACCATTAATATGCGGAGCTCCCCTGTGCTGCCACTAATTTAGTTGTTTAATGTTGCATCTACATTTCACAGCCGCCTCAGGTGGCTTAACATGAATATTAATTGGTGAATAAATGATTTGAAACGGATATTGATTATATTTTTATAACATTGTGCAGAAAATATAACCTGCATTGTTGCTCAGCAGTAATTCCCTTGATTCAGCTTGTATTTGACATTCACAGCGACCGCTTTCAGGGCTGCAAATATTTCGATTAAGTATGGCAACGTTTGGAAACCAGCTGCTATAATTTGCCATCGTGAGCAAAGTTTCCAAAACTGCATTGCAGCAAATTCATTCATAAGGTAAATAAAATTGTGTTTTTTATATACAGACCCTTAATTGTAATAAGAGTGGGGTTTCTTTGCCTCTAAGTAGCAAAGCTTTTTTGTCTTTACAAGCCTTCACAATGGTTATAATCACCGAACAGGTACATTTCTAGCCTCATAAACTGAAACTTACGTACACAAATATTGGTTTCAAATAGAAATTATTTTGTTGTTTGGCATGTTTACGTATGTCGCACGTGTAAACCAAATATTGCCGACCCTACAGCCACTAATATTCTTTGCCAATTTTTAACAGAGCTCATCGACCTCTGCAGTCGCGTCCAAGCAAAAGAAACAGCGTCAACGCAATCGGCCTCGAAACAAACGAAACCGATTGGAAGATAACGAGACTCGGCCACAAAGCGAAAGTGCAATGCAAAAGGCCAGCAACAATCCACCGCAGAATGCATCAGCGGATAAAGCTCGCGAGCTGGTCATGGCCGAGCGTGAGGCCAAGAAACAAGCGAAGCAGGCCAAGAAACAGAAACAGCCAAACACGCCCTCCACAACAATCATCACGCAGGTGGAGCAAACGACCATAACAAAAAAACTAACGACCACAACAACAACAACAGCCACCAAGGAACTAAGCCAACTGCCGGCAGTTGCAACCGCGACCACAAACGGACCCGCCACTACAAAGGCAATTCAAGACACAGCACAAAACTCTGCGGACGCTGGTGAAAAGACGCGCGACCAAATCAAAGCTGATCGCGAGGCGAAGAAAGCCGCCAAGCAAGCTGCCAAATCTGCCAAGTCCAACAACGTGGATGGTGCGGCTCAGCAATTGAATAACCTGCAAGTTGCACCTTCAAAGGTCGTTGCTGTCACCGAAAAGGTTGCATCAGGAGAAGCTGCATTATCAGCGGAACAAGAAAAGGTGAGAAATCAAATCCATATATGCTGATAAGACCGATTAAACCGATCTTATGACATACTGTAATGTAAATCAACAATTAATCTGGTAGGGACGACCCCTTTAAAGTACTTGACCAGTAATAACAGGCGGAGTCCGTTTTAACAAAAGTATTAAATGTGTTAATCCCATCTACACTTGCAGAAGAAACCTACTCTTAGCAAAGCGGAGCGTCGGGCCCTGCAGGAGGCACAACGTGCGGCCAAGGCACAGGGTCAAAATAAAAAGAGCGCACCGGCGTCTGGAGCTGCCAAAGCAGTTGTCAGCAATGTCGTTAAGGCGGCACCGACTGTCACCGCCACGCCGGTCAAGGAGCACAAACGTGGCAGTGAATCACCAGCCAGGTCGCCGACTAAGTCAACAACAGCACTCAAGGCGGACCGAGAAAGAGAGTGCAAGGTGAAGCTGTTCAATCATTTGGCGAGCGCCAATAAGGACGCCAGTTTGTTCATCAACGATGCCAATGTGCATCCCAGCATGGCTCGTCTGGGCGTGCAGTATGCCCAGCGGACTGTCGTAGGCTCAAATGCGCGCTGCATTGCTTTCCTGCATGCACTGCAACAGGTAGTGCAGGACTTTGTAACGCCCGCCAAGAAGGAGTTTGGGCGCAGTCTCGACGTAGCTGTCAAGCATCACGTGGATCATCTGAACAAGTGCCGACCTCTAGCCGTATCAGTTTGCAATGCCTACAAGCAGTTCAAGAACCAGTTGACTCAGCTGCCCGCAGATACGCCCGAAACGGAGGTAACTACAAACAGAGAGAAAATCGAGTGATAGCAAGTACTTAATATGTTTTTGTTTTAGTTGAAGGAGTTACTCGGACACTTTATAGAAACGTACATAGAGAATCAGATAGGCAAGGCGGCACAGGCGATCAGCAGTTCAATGCAGGAGAAGATTACGGACGGCGACGTGCTGCTCACGTTTGCCTGCTCCTCGCTCATACAGTTCATCTGCGAGGAGGCAAAGCGACGCCAGGTGGCCTTTCGTGTGATAGTCGTTGACTCGCGACCGTTCTGCGAGGGCCAGGAGATGTTGCGTCGACTGCACGCCTGCGGCATACCCTGCACCTATGTGCTGATCAATGCCATCAGCTATGTGATGCCGGAGGCCACCAAAGTGATGCTGGGCGCACATGCGTTGCTGGCCAATGGATATGTTATGGCACGCACGGGCACTGCCCAAGTGGCGCTCGTGGCCAACTCGCACAACGTGCCCGTGCTCGTCTGCTGTGAGACTCACAAGTTCAGCGAACGTTTCCAGACCGACGCCATTGTCTACAACGAGCTGTGCGATCCCAATCAGCTCGTCATGGATGGCAAGTGCTGCCTCAATAACTGGCAGGCCAAGAGCCGGCTAACGCCACTCAATCTGAGCTACGACATAACACCGCCCGAACTGGTCAGCGCCGTTGTCACCGAGGTGGCCATTCTGCCCTGCACCAGCGTGCCTGTCATTCTGCGCATCAAGCCAGATATTGGCTACTAGAGCTTCTTCTCTCGTTCCTTTTTTAATGGAATCCAGTCAAATAGCCGCCGCAGTAACTGTACAATTTGTTCAACTAAAGAGTTTAATCCAGAGCTAAAGGCAATTGTTGAATAAATAATTTTTTTATTATACTTTGATCAAACACTTTTGCATAGTTAATTTACGGCTTGAAATGCTGATAATTTGTCTGACAGCTTTTAGTACGCGTTACGATAGTTTTATTTATGCATTTTACGCTAGTGGAATATGCTATATAAGTATACATATGTGTGTATTAATATATAAGCGGTTGTACTCTCTTATCTCTGTGTGTGTGTGTGTGTGATAAATGAATACTGGGACAAATGAAAATTCACACACTCCCAAACTAAAATCAAACCAATTCTTTGAGCTTGTCGCAATTGTTAAATATATTAGGAAATTTTGATTTGGAATGCTGTCTATATTGAGATTCAGTAATATTAAGATTTATTGTTGTTTTGTAAGCCATTCTAAAAAGTTTAATACATAAATGCCAACTAAAGCACACTTTGTTAATCCTTTCGAAGGTCGAATTAAATTTGGAAATTTCATTGAAAACGACTTTATTTAATATTAAACGGAATTGAATTCTGAATTCAGACAGTAAGAAAAATAGATATTAAAAAAAAACACAACAAAATAAAATATTTTTGTGCCCGACTTAAATAACTAGGATCAGTTGTGGGAAATGCCAATGCCGCAAAGCGAGGCACAGCTTGAATGCTTGTTTGGATTTGCACGCAGTAACTCGGGGGTCGAATGTGCTTTTAAGTAGCTACAACTACAAATGCAACAATAAATATATATAATATAATAGTATATATATAATAGCAATATATGCATATATATCTGTAATATGTAATTTGTTTTATATGTATTTCATGCCACAAGAACACACACCCAAAACAATTACGCCCACACTCTCTCTCGCGCGCTGTCCATACACATTCACTCCACGTCACATGCTCAACAATTTACAACTAGGATTAGGCTACAATTGGGCTTATGGACTCTGCTTTTGCATCTGTCGGAAGCAGCCGCGACAAACTGGGACAGGCTTGCCGCTATCATGTCCTGGCAGCGCCACGTTCTTATCAATGCAGCGCTCGCAGAAAATGTCCCCGCAACGCCAGCAATGGGTCTGCAATAAAGCCACACATAAATAAGTGGAATTAGTTGCACTGCAATTGTTGCTTACTTTTTTGCTAAACTGATCGAATGGCGTGGAGCAGGAGCAGCTGGTTACACTGCGCATGGACTTCCAATCCAGTGCCACCGAGGAGATTTCCTCGGTCAAAGCTTGCGGGCTCAGTTGTTCAGCGTTCAACGACAGATTGGCAAATGACATGTTGCTCGCCTTGAGCGGATGATCGTCATCCGCGGCGGACAATTCGCTTAGCTTCTTGTCGTAATTATATCTGTAAAAGCAAGCAACTGTAATTGATATTCTATTAAATATAGCCAGGTAAGTTTTTGATTACTTGTTATCATTGATCTCGTTGGCGGCCGCTTCCTTGCTAGCTTTGGTGGTTCCAGTTGTGGTGGTTGTGGCATCCTGCAGCTTCTTGGCCGATTTGGAGATATAGTTCTTGAAGCTGGCAATGCGTTTCGTGAGGTGCTGCACGTGATCCTCCAGTGAGTTGCAGTGCTCCTTGCTGTCCAGCAGCAAGTCGCCAAGCGGCTCCCGCGGATGAATGCCGCTTTCGAAGCGACTATACATGCCACGCCAGAATCTATAAAGTAAGCAAATTAAGTAGTTGCATTAACTTATTAAAAAGTGTGCTTACTTGATGCACTGCGGCGCCAGATTGGCTTTGATTGACTCGTCCACGTTGGGTTTGTACAGCGGATTTATATACTCGTTCAGATGGTTGGCCATATAGCCCCACAGCGAGAACGTGCGTTCGGCCAGCTTCAGATCCAGTCGATCCTTCTCGCAGTTGCCCACAAAGGTGCCGAACTGACACGAATGCACGTGATCGTGCAGTATGAGCAGAAAGCGCTCGTTGAACTCAAAGGACTCGCTGCGCTGCGACATCAGCTGCCAGGTGCAGTCCAGAAACTGCGTAAATATCGGCGACACCTCGCGCGCATCCGTCTGAATGTGGCCGCAACGCTCGCTGAACTTGTGCCCGAACGCCAGCCAATCCTTCTCGATCAGCGCCTGAAAGCCCTTAATTGTACGATAATACGGATTCAGCATCAGCTGCGCCAGCGAGCAAACTTGCGCAGTACGATCCCAGCCATCGGAACAGTGTACAACCACCGAGACGCCCTTATCCACGGCATTGGCAATGAAACTGAAAACGAGTAAAGTATGATAAATATTATATATATATATAAAAAAATCCAAAACATATTGCCATCGATAAAAGAAGAGTCTTGTTTACTAAACACAGCATACGTTGATGTCCTGCCTGAGGCAATTGGTTTTTTTTTTATTGTTTGCCTACCTCGACGTGTCCAATATGGAGCGAATGTGTTTCAGCCAACCAGATGACTCGAGGGCATTCAGAAAAGCGCTCATTGTGGGTGACTTTTGCTCGCAAGCCTCGAGAACCTTTTGCAGGCTGGCGCGCTGTACGTGAATATTCTCAATGCCGAGGAAATGAAACTTGATGTTCTCGTAAAATGCCTCGTTCTCGTAGCCCTTGCCCGCGGCACGATTGGCCATGGCATTGATCTAAAACGAAGACGGTCTGGTTATTTACATATTGTTGAACATGGTTTATTTGCTTTACTTACGCGCGGTCGCGTATCCACAACGAACATGTAATCGGTATTGGGATTCGTTTTGCGTATGGCCTCCAGCATTTGCTCGTCCTCCAGACAACGCGCACTGAAGCCCGACAGTGGCTGACTGCAGCGGCATATGGACGCCTGTTGACGGTAGATGTGATTACATTCGATTTGTTTACATCCATTCGATTTGTTTGCAAAAGTTACCTTGTTGTTGTGCAAATAGGTCAGCGCGGGCAGGCGACCCTTGGAGCGAAAGCGCGAGCTGCTGATTAGCATCAATGTGGTTGCCTCCTTGGGCACATAGATCTGTCGCGGATACGTGTCGCACAGCTCGTACTTCTCGTTCATCGAGCACAGCGTCCAGTCGTCGTTGGGCACCAGCATGTGCTTGAATTCCGCCTCCAGCTTGAAAAAGTCCCAGCCAGCGTCTTTGGGGAAATCATCCTTGGCCGGCTGATAGTTAAAGCAGTACAGCTTGTTGATGGAAACTAAAGGAACTAAATTAGATAAGGACTGCGATAAGGGAGTTAGCAACTTACCTGGCTGAAAGAGTTTTATGAGCGAAGTGTAGACATCATGGCACTCGGAGTCCTTGGGTATGACAAATGTGACCGACAAAAAGGTTTTGCAGCGTATCAGCAGCGGGGAGCCCGTCGTGCTCAGCGGCAGCTTCTCAATGCTGGCAATGTGCATGTGCAGAATCTGTAACGAAAAAAAGTTATTCAAGTTATTCAAGGAACAATCTCAACTCATAATCACTCAACTTTGAGCGGCCACTTACGTGGGCACAGTTAATAGCCTGAATGCCCTAAGGTCAGGCACTAAAACTTTTCAGTAAAGTGCCTCGAAGAGACAGCGCCGAGTAGAAAATCGATATTTGAAGCCTGCTCAGCTCATAATTGGCAACTGGGTTGGCTGGCACTGCACACGAGTGGCCCAACTTTTAATTAACAACATGGAAGCCTTAACGTTACGTTAATATGCTCATTTGCTTTGGCTCTCTGGCGGGCACTTGTCGACTTGGCCCAAAGTGCATAATTGATATTAATTATGACGATGCAATTAAAATCGCAATGCTCGCTTGCACAGCGGAACAACAAATGCCAAAGCGAATACACCAGTTAGTTAGTTAGTTAAATAAAACATGCCCCAAGTGTAATGTATGTACATATGTACATATATATATGTTATATATATCACTTGAGTGCAGACTGAATGATTCACGTTTTGTGGGCTCAGGCAAAACAATTGAAAGCGTGTCGCTTGAGCGATTTCTTCAACACAACACAAATACAAAATACTCAATTAAGCTAACACGAATATAGTATAATTATTTTCCTTTTGCATTTATTTTGTTTACTTATTCCCAGCACAACTATCCGATTTTTCTAGATTTCTAAAGCTTTGGCTTTCTAAAAAGGTTAAGCGTGTTGAATTTGAAAGCCCTAAAAATCTGTTTAAAAGGGGTTAGGCAATAATATTAAAGACTGTTTATGCTGACATTAAATTAATATTAAATTCGCGCTTAAAACGTTAGTGAAAGAATTTTATTTATAAGATTGGTTCCTTAGAAGTTTTTACTTTACCTAATCTAATTTTATTATTGCTTTATACAAGTCTGTGTGGAAAAATCTTTATGAAATACTTTATTTAAGTTTAAGTTGAAAATATTGAAAATTATAGCAACTATTAAAAATATACTTCAACATACCAAATAATAAATATTTTAGATAAAAAAACTCTGCGCAAATTGAATTGAAGCAGAGTGCAATAAAAACACAGCCAAAGTTTAATCGATATTTGGCGAAAAAAGTAAAATAAAAATACATAAAAAGCGTTTTAAGGAAACTTTGCAGAAATTGAAACTGAATAATACCTAAAAGAAGCTTGAGCAGTCTTTAACAGCACTCAGATAAGTTGTAAAGATAAAACGACGACTAAGCCGAAGTCCACTAAAGAAATAAGTTGTTAATAGCTTTTAATAATAGCCCAACAAATAGACATAAATTCCTTTTATGGCGTTCCTGTTAGGGATTTGTATGCATGCGTTAAAGTGTTTAACATGAACACGCAGGACAGCAGATTATCAAACACGAACACGAGATTATCAAATAAATGTTACGAGCTGAGCTCAATTTTTTAATGTTTGGGACAGAAGCGAGTTGTGCAACAATTGAAATTGAATTGCAGCCGCTTGGCAGCAATTTGTTTGCCTCTCTCAGTCAATCAGTTCGTCAGTTTGTCAGTTTGTCTCTCTTTGGCAATCCCCAGGCACAGTTGGCATATTGGCAGTGAATGTTGTGTTGTGTTGCTTTCTCTGGCGCTTTGTGAATGTTTTAGTTGTGTTTGCTCAAATGAAATGAATGCATGTTTTGAGCGCTGAAAATAATATACACCCACCAACACACACACACACACTCTGGGGAGGTCCCTGCTGTGCAAGGAATAGCAAACATAGTATTTTAATTTGTATTTATGCAATGGGGCGTATGCGCAATCCCCGGCGTGTGTGCGCGTTTTCCCGTTTAGTTTTTGCTAGCGGTTAGGCAAAACAAAAAATAAAACAACAAAGCCAACACATTTCAATTAAATTTTAAGCCCTGCTGATGCTTTAACTTTTAACATGCACAAGTCTTTCTGCGGCTCAGCAGCCTTGAGCTAAGAAAAGGAACTTTACACACCTCTCAAAACCAACTAGCGGAAGTGCGGCCTGTCAGACACACACACACACACACACACACACACACACACACACACACATGTGTGCGTGTGCTCCTTATAAGCACTTTAGTTATTATGACGAATGTGCCGCCGCGTCCAACGCACCTTTTGAGTTGGCCAGGTTCACGTTTTCCGCTCGAATGTTTAACGAGCGAGGTCAAAAGCGTAAAGCGTCAAGTGCAGTTTTGAACACGTTCACATTTTCTTGTGCGTTGAAAACTTTTATCATAAAGTTTATAAAACAGAACAAAACTGGCTTTATATTTAGAAAGTTCTTCAATAACAAAACGTACTGCAATAAAAGTTTTTTAAACTGTTGTGTAAATATAAACTTCTCAACAAATGATATCAAATTAGACTTTTCATTAAAATAATTAAAATTCTATTGCTCAAAAGTTCAACAAATATTATTTTATTTATTATTTTGGGTTGTGTGAAAAAAGTTTTTACTGTTTACCAGGTAAACAGTGTAAAGCACACATTTTAAATTGTTTTGTCCCATGTTTCAATTTTACCCAGTTTAGAGTTTGCTTTAACACAATTTTAAATGCATTCAAATAAATTCACTTCATAAATAAATCATAATTTGGGGTACTTCTTTCTCATATTAAAAGTGAATAAATTTATGATATAACATAATTTATGTGGCAGTCCCCAAAGGGAAAGCAACATGTTTGCGGTCTGCTTTTGAAAAGTGTGGCATTTGGCTCTGTGGTCTTCTATATATTTCAGTAACATACTTTTGCGGTTACTCGAGCACAGGAAGCGCACACTGTGAGTACGTCCTTTCAACACACACACATGCACACAAAATACGTGAGGCCAGTTGCCCAAAAAAAAAATAAAAATAAAATCAACCCACAAAATGCTTTCCGTTGTGGCAAGCAATGAAAATTGCACAAAACTTTTCGCTTGAACTTCAGGAAAAACGCCAAGCGAAAGTGAAAGAAAGTAAGGAGCACTCGATGTTGTTGATGATGATGTCATTGGGGGAGGTTAGTTCAGTTGTTTGGAGTTCGTCCTTACCCAGGTCTCCTTGTTGCTGTCGGGCTCGACGAATATGAGATGTGTGGCCGTCAGATATAAAGTGCCAACTGTGGGATTTTTGGTGTTGTAGCGATCAATCATGCGCACATTTTCCACCTGTAAAAACACAACAACAAACAAAATTTATTAATTTCATCATTACTCTAAAAGGTATACAAAGTATTTTATATTTATTATTTGCAATAAATTTACAGCGCTTTTTGCGTTCGCTGACGTCAGCTTTAAGTTTTTGTACACTTGCAGTCACCCACACAAACACCCACCCCAAGCACACACACACACACACACACACCTGCTAAGGAAAACCCGAAACTGTGTAAATAACATGAAAACATTTTCACTGCCGAAGAGTTGAGTGTAAAACTTTTCCTGGCAAATATTTAAGAGTAAAGTTTGAAGCCAGAGTTAAGGACGAAGTTAAGCCAAAGTAGAATGAAATAATTTCATTAATAAGTATTCAGCTACCAATAGAATATATTATTACTACCTAAACCAGCTAAAAATATACATAAGTTAGATCTTAATAATAAACCAAGAACATGTTTTTTCAACAGGTTTAATAAATCTTTACCCATGCCTTACATCAATAAAGCGTACGAATGCTTAAATAAATAAAATCCTTATTATTTGCAATTCAATCTGGCCGCATTTGAATAATAGATAAGCTACGACAAATGGAATTGTGCAGATTTGTGCGACCTCACGTGAATTTTCCCAGTGGAAAAGTGCAAACGCAAAGGACAAATAACCGCAACATCTGCGTTGACTTTTAGATTGATTAGATTAGCAATGGGATGAGACAGCAACTGGCTCCTATTGCAGTTTTCAATTTGCGATTGAAACCCTTGCTGACGTCATTCGAATGCAAAGGAAAACTTATTTCATTAGCTGACGATTGAGCACAAAAGGAAAACCGGGTAGGTTTTTCCCCATTTAATTGAAAGCGCTGGGAAAGCAACATTTGTTCTATGACAGCTCAACAAGTTCGCAGTGGAAAAATTAATTGGCTTAGATAGAAATAAATACGGCTACAAAGAAAAGCACCTTTACAAATTGTTGCTTGACCTTGATGTTGGCATTGTGAATGCGATTCCAAGTTCAATTCATTCTTAACACTTTTTAAATTACAAATATATCTTTTCGTTAAAAAAATGTATAAAGATTGTGAGGAAGTATGTAGAAATATTGCTTGAATTATGTTTTTACTTTAAGAAATAAGTAAACCTAATTAAAAAAATCTTAGCACTCAGACTTGATTAAAAATTCTAAGCTTTTCATAAGTCACTTCTGTCTTAACTTCATTTTCCATTAGTAGACTGACAAATTTGGTCGTTGACACAAGATTAAAGGACTCGTTGGTAGCAGCTGTGATAAATTTAACCCCGCAAACATTATCCTAACGAAGCAGGTTTCTAGTGAAATGTCAGCCTGTTGCCTCATCATCATCACGAAGCAAGCAATTTGGGCCAAAAAGCCATTTCGGTGCATTCGAGACCACATTTATTTAATTGCCAAGCCAACAGAAACTTGACTTGAGCTGGCGCCGCAACAATTTGTACTGCGAAATTTCCGACAGCCAATTTGCTGCAGTTGCAGGATGAAAGGAACGCAATGGCGTCAGGTTGGATGGCACAGTGTCCATCGATGGATGGTCCTGATTGTGCTGACCTACATAAAATATGGGTGGCAAGTCTTAGCACCAAACAAACCAACATAATGCCGGGCATGCTTGTAATTTGCATATTGCGGGCCGCAGCTGCCGGCGGTGTTGGCAAATGAAACAAAGGGAATGTGAAAATGCGGAAAAATTAGCTGGATTTCTTTTGATTACTTGGCTGTCTAATGAAACAAAGGAAATAAGTTGCGACTGCCGCTGGTGTTTCGTTGATAGGTTACCTTTTTGAGGACACTGTTGCCATTGTAGTAGACGGGCGCCTCGTTGAACTCCTCCTCGATCCAGGAGACAACCTTATCGGAGACAAATGGCGGCACTGGCATACCCCACAGCCGTTTGCCCTCCGGCGGCTCCTCGCTCTCCGGCGATATATTATCGAAGCTGAGTCGCAGCGCCGATGTGGGCGACAGTTGGCGCTCGATTTCGTTGAATTTATTCATGAATCTCGTAAAGTCCATTGTCACACACACAACGCACTGACAAAATATAACAGATACTGTTTGCACTTGATAAACGTTTATTGATTTTAAATCAACATCAACAACAGCAGGAGCAGCCACCCAAGCAGCTATTTGGCCTGGCTTTTAAATCAAATCACGTGAGTGCGGGCGTCGTTTATACAACTTTAGCTATTCGCTTTAGCAAACAACCCTACATATTTATTTATGCATACATATATATGCCACTTTGTTATTGCTGCCACTGTTCCTGTCCCATCAATGAATGTTTTGTGGCATCAACCAACGAAAATTGCCGCACGACTTTTCGACGACTGCTTCAAACGAAACTCGGCGACGACTGTGAAAGGCGCGCGCCTGAAAGCTTGCTACGAGCGCGTATTTCCCCATTTCTGTTGAGGGAAATTCTCCTAACAGGGAAATTTACTCTCACAGTGCTGGGCGCAACGTAACGTAACAAGACTTTACAATACCCTCGGGAAGGGAACAAAACTCACACGAAACTTATTAAGAGCTGAATACTGCTTTGTTTAAAATGCTAAAGTATTTATATAAAATACATACATATTAATATTTAAAACATGCCTTTAATACCATGAAGCACTTAACTTTTACTGACACAGTTTTTAATTTTGCAGCTAGTATATACTTTATATGTGAAAAAACGTAAACTGCTTTCGAGCAAATGTAGGGTACAAACAGAAGTAACAGGACTAAATATTTTCGTGCCCATAAAGTATGTAAGTAACAAAGTGTATTTAGCCAACTTTGTAGTCATTTTAAATACTATATGAACTAGAAAAGTTTAGTTTTGTTAGTTTTAATATATCACTGAGTGTGTAAATTTATTTCAAATTATAGATACATGGATTCTCTAGTGGGGCACTGCCAGTTAAAGCATTCTTACTTCACATCAGCGAACAGGCAAAGTAAATGGTTTAATTGAATTCGATATGCGTATTACCTAGCCATAAATACTATGCGATATACTTTTATGTTTTATATACGCAAGTTCTTGTTTGCATGTAAATATGTTATAAATTAGTTTTTTGTCTTTGTTCTATGTACGAAAGTTCCATAGCTGAGTTAATATGAGAATTTGTACCTGGAATCTTTTAGGCAATATATTTTTTGAGTCTTATTGTCCTGTTATTGCATGTTTTCCACTGAATTGGCCTATTTCCCTTGGAGTTTTCATTTCTTTAAGTAATTTTTTCTCACACTTTTTATAATTGAGTAAGTAAAATTATTTAAAATATAATGACTTCATTAAATTTCTTTTGAACCTGTGCACTTAAATCTGACAGGCTTGTCTAGAGTACTAACTCAATTCTCAATTAACACAAATTGCTGATGCAAATTTTTTGTATAAACTGAAACGAACTTCCACTGCAAGTACTATGTTTAATTACAAGAGGTAATTCATAAAATAAAGACAAGGTATGCAAAACGTAGAGTAGGTTTTATGTAAGTTCACTGACTGCAGTTAACAATAGGGTTTTACAATTAAATTAATAAATATTAATAAATTTAAAATATTATTCAAACTAGTTGATTGACTAATAACTATTACATTTTTCATAAGTATTAAATATTTTGCGCTTCACATAAAAGCAAAACAACTATATTCTTTACCTTTTTAAACCAATATATGCATACACTCTGGTTTTTATAACTGTTCAAAAATAAAATCATGAATTACCATAAACTTTAAGATAAATAAACATTCATTGAGTGATATCTTTTTAGGTGGTTTCGTCATACCCAAAGTACTGTGGGCAAGTCCTAATAAAAAGGGCGTTGAGGCCGGCAGAAAAATACAGGCGCAAGGTCTTATTAAAGTGCGATAAGGTTGTTGCTTTTACAGCAAAGCACATGCATACATAGGTATATACGTATGCGTTTACGTACATTGCGACTTACGCTGCTAACGTACGTAAATTCTTACGGCAGTGCGCGTTAGTGCCGTAAAATAATGGTTTAGACTGAACCTGAAACAAACTGGATTTATGGATTTATGCGCATGATTTAGAGCTATGCATGTTTATGTACGTATTTTTTGAACAGGTGTTGGGTGTTGTTACTTGGACCGCCATTTGGCTAGCGGAACTTTCAGCACATCTCGTCCTTGGCCCTACCTCAATTGTGGGTGGCGCAAGGTTTTAACCCTTGTAACTGTTGTTGTTGTTACTGCTTTTAGAATAGGAAAGGTTCTACCTGAGCATCGATTTTGAATAAAACATAAAAGCTAGTATGACTCATGGTTGGGGTCAGGACAGGTGCGCGAAGTTGATAAATGGATTACCGCAGGCATATCTGCATGCTTTGCGAATTCCGGCGTCGATTAAACTACATATTTACATACCTTTGCCAGCTTAATATCGTCCATTGTTTACGTTTTTTGATAGTTTGACTAACAATTGACTGCTTTAAACACTTCACGGACGTTTGGTGGCCCTTAACTTCACTCGCGCCACTAATTTAACCAATTAAGCACGTACAAATTAATTTAGATATAATATATTTGCCAGAAACATATTGCAGCTTATAATAGTTATAAATTAGGATTGTTGATACTGTATCGATATTAATGTTCGATACCATACTATCGTTAAAGTTAAAAATTGTGGTGGTTTTGCGATAAGCACTGGTGGTCGGAGCTGCCAATTGGAATGCAGACGACCGGGTTTACCTGCAGTCTGGCAACGCTTAAATCATGTAATTTGAATTTGAACAGTGCTAAAGATCCATTTAATAAAGTCAACAAATATCGCATAAGAAGCTATAAAAATGGGTTCAAGTTATTTTAACTTTAACAATAAGTGCACTTTTGCTGTGGGGCTCATTTCGTATCTAGTCAAGTCGGCGAATGAATAACGACATTATTTACGCAATCCCACGTATTTGGTCCAAACACCTTTGTTATCAAAGTAAGGTTTATTGCGCGAGCAAATAATTGCTTCTTTGAAAATGGCAGCATATGCTAGCGGGATTGCCGCATGCTTGTACAGGTTATAGAGGAATTCATAAATCTGAAAAAAATAATATATATATATTGAATATATTTGTGTGCATTTAAAGTGAGGGCTAACCTTTGCTTCCTGGTCCTTCCAAAATATGTGATCACAAAGGTATTGCAAGCTTTCTGGGAACAATGCAAACCGCTCCTTACCATCTGTGGCCACGACATCAACACTGCCCAACAGAACTGCACAACCGGATAACACGTCCACAGCCAATATAAAAATGTCCAACAGATATAATGCTCTGTTGAGTTTCTCCTTGTTGGAAGCCTCGGCGAGCAGCATTTGAATCTCTAGAAAGATTTCCGATATCCAGTTGGACGAATGCTCATCGCTGCCAAAGGCATACAGAGTCGTGGCCAAATGGCGATAAAAGAACGGGCGTTCCTCAACTCGTCGCTCGTAGGCGTCGATAATGGGCGTTAACCATTTTAGGGGATTCGGCAGTTTGTCATTATATAGCACCAGATAACAGCGTATTATAGTGGCCTTCTTCAGTTTCCCCGCTGGTGTTTCCCACCAATTCGCGGGCGTGGTTAGGCCATCGATGGCATTCGGATGAAGCACAGATACCACTTCGGTGTAACGCTCAAACAATCTTGAGTCCAGATTCATTGAGTCCATGTACCGCTCCACAATAAGCGTGAACACGTCCAGTACCTCGGGTATCTCACATTTGTCGCTGTATATGTACCTGACGCTGTCCAAAAATTTCTCAAACAGACAGCCTGGAAAGCAGACATTAGAACAGGGCACCAATGATTATTTAAATTTATTGTAAACTTACCTTCCGCAAAGTCGTTTAGTTGTGACTCCTTGAAGCAGTAGACGGCCACCTTCTCGGCAAATGTTTTCAGTACTTGCAAGCTGACGCTGTTGCCAATCTCCGGCAGCAGTGAAAACAGAAGCAGCAAATCCTCCTCAAAGCAATTCGGTTCAAAGTCAGCCAGGAAGTTCTCCAGCAGCCGCCGAGCTGTGCCACTGTGCAGCGCCTGATTTTTGGCTATCATTATGCAGTATTTGCGCGCGTCGAACGACAGGTGAAAGAAGCTGGTCAAACAGCTCCAGTCCATCGGTGGGATCGGCTTGGTGAACCGCTTGGAGAGAGCACGCAGAGCGTAGGTGACGGCATAAGGCTCCGGCACGTAGTCGCCAAATCGAGACTGATTCACCAGGTAATTGGTAACGGCACGCAGCGGACTCGTCGCAAACAGGCCCACCAGCTTGCGCGGCTCCGGTTTGCCCTCGGGCAGACGATAGACACCGCTGCGGAAGCCGCTAATCTCGTTGCTGATATAATGGGCAACCAGATCAGCAGCTGCGTCGCCGCACTCCGGCCGTATCTTCTGCAACAGCTGCACCCACACCTCACCTGGAACGGACTCCTCTTGCTGCAAATTGACCACCTCGCGCGCCCCTGGAACTGCTGCCATGGGGCCGCTGCCGACGGTGCCTCCGGTTATTTCAAAGCGAAATTGCGGCGGAATATGACGCAGGCTTAGCGTGTTGCCGGGCTCATAACTCTTGAGCGCAACAAGCGCATTGCGTACTTGCGTAGCGTCTGTATTTGGCCGGCTGACAGCCTGCCACAACTGCTCCAGGGCGTCATCGGCCAGCTTCTCGTACTCCAGCGTCGGCGTTTGCAGCAGCGGCACCAGGCCAAACAAATGGTAAAGCGATTTCAGCGTCTGTGGGCGCTGTTCATTGCGGAACTTGCTGCCCAGTGCCTGCCAGGTGGACGCGATGTTCACAGTGTGGCTGTCGCAAAGCGCGTAAATAGCGTCCAGGGCCAGCGACGTGGCCAGATCACCCGCCTCATCGGTGCAGCTGTTCAGAGTGTTGCTCAAATGAGGCAGCAACTCGGAGCCGTGCAATGTGGGTCTGTTGAATAGTTATTGAGTATTATTTATAGAATACCGTAAAGGTTTCTGATGTCTACTTTTCCTGGCAGATTTCGCGCATGGCATGCGTACGTGCAATTTGGAGTTCCCAGCGTTTATCGTTCTCCGGCAGCGGCTGTGCGATTTGCTTCAGCAAGAAGGGATAAGTGCGAGTCTCTACACGCCAAAGTCGCAGATATAGATCAACACAAAAGGTGCCATTATCGTTGGACAGATTGCGAATGGTGTTCAATATCATGGGCACATTGTCCTGGAAAAGATTATCAGATTAGGCAAGTCTACCAAAAGCGTGTTTGAATTTACCTTGGAGACGGCAAAGCTGGCCAGGCCGCGCAGCAGCTCCAGCTGCAGTTCCGGGTTGTGCTCGTGGGCTAGCTTGAAGATGTACGTCATGAGGAAGTCGTAGGCAATGCTTTCGTTCGCCTTGATTATCTGCAGAATGACCTCGTAGATCTTGAACCAGCAGTCCACGGGCGGTTCGCGCGAAAGGAAGAGCGCGCGCAGAAACAAATGCAAGCGCTGGCAGAAGGCCGAATTGGCCTTGACATTCAAAGCGTCGACGAAAGCAAATACGTCCTTGTTTTCTGATGCATCAAATGACTCCACCAAAATGGCCAAATCGAAGGCGACGGCTATGTCCGGATGATAGTTTCGCATATGGGCCGGCTGCAGCTCCTTGGTGCAGATGCGCGTCGGGAAGTCCTCGTTGCCATCCTGCGGCGGCTTCTGCTGGTCGAGCACGCGCTGCACAATTTGATGCGCTAGCGCCAGGCCCTCTGCGGGTATGAATGCAGTCTGAGACATCCACTGAATGATGCCGTCCAGACACATGTTCAGAATGTATTCATGGCCACAGCGCTCCTGCACCACCACAAACACAATAATGCGCAGCAGATCAGCCAGATAAAAGGGCGACAGCACGTGCAGGCACTCAGCGAGCAGCACCAACAGCACATGGTAGTGGTTTCGCGTGTGTTCCCGCGTCGCATGCAGCACACGCAGCAGACACTGCAGGCTCGGTCGCGGGTCGATGCCGAAGTGGGCCAGCTGCTTGACCAGCAGCGCCTGGTAAATGCACAGATCGATGGCCTGGGCGTGGTCCGACTGCTGTGTGAAGTAGTCGATGGCCTCGATGACCAGAATGCTGGTGCACAGGCAGGTGCTGGCGTTGTTGAACTTGCTCCACGACAGCAGCTCCTGCATGAGAGCACGCGCCTCCGGCTGGTCTTGGCTAAGGCCCAGCAGGCATGTCCAGATGGGCTTCACGTCCTGCAGCGTCTGCGGATTGCACAGCACATACAGAAATACCGGTCGCAAAAACTCAATGCTGTAGTTGCGAATGCTGCAGTTAAACAATAACATATTTAAGTATTTAATTATTAATGGAAACTTGGTTGGTGTTTACTTCTTGTCATGGTGCTGACATATGCCAATGATCTTGTTGCTGACGTCATGCATATTGGCACTCGTGTGCTGCAACAGCGATATCAGCGGATGCAGCTGCGTCTTCAGCCCATAAGGACACTGATACGACTGCTTGTCCTTCAGAAGCGCCGTCTTGCGTTTTAAGCCCAGCAGCTGCAGCCCAAGAATGCTTTCCGTTATAATTGCAAAGTGCGTGGGTCTGTAATAAATATGAGCAAAAATTAGATATATTTCAACTAGGATAGGTAAGGAAAATTTAAAGCAGAGATGGATATCAGTTGTTGGATGCCATTCAGGTTGAACGGGTTAACTAGCGTTAAGCACCCACTTCCGCTGCACCGACTCACATACACAAACACCCAGCAATCTACACACACACACACACACATAATCTACTCGCGTGGTAGGTAAATCGTTTTGCGTTTGACGCGATAATTACAGTCTGGGTGGTGTCCACAATGGCTGCCCGGCTTAATTGCGGTTTCTGGTGCAAGGGGCAATTAATATGCAATCCTTTTTACTAGCACTTACTGCACTTGGCTCTTATCAAGGTTAATTTGTGTATTACATGCTGTTTACTTTTCCCTTTTGGCCGGTGTTGATTGCTGTTGTTGGCGTTAGCGTTGGCGTTAGGCGGTTGCGTCCTTCAAAATGTGAAAACATTTCAAGTTCAATGCCGCACGTTTCTCTCGGCTTGCATATCAAATATTTGCCTGGCCCGTAATTTGAATATGGCCAGTTTCAGCGGCAAGGCCAAGACGTCTGTCCTTGCTGTATTACTTCCTGGAACCGGTCGCATTACGGAAATGGCTAATAGATTTTTTGGGCTCCTGCATACATAATGCGTACATTTCAATTGTTTCGTGTCACTGCTGCTGGACAGCAGGATTGCGGCCAATAGGTCAGCGGCAGGAAGCTATGCAAATTGCTCACGCACAGGGCAAGTCAATGTCAATGTGCGCGTAAAAGCGTTAACAACTTGGATTTCCTAACAGCCATGCCGCGTGTTTCATTCTCGCATTTATCACACCACATGCCAGAGCCATGCCAATTAATTAGGCCGCTGGGCAGTGCGTGGGACGTGGGCATTGCCTTGGGCAGGCCGCCTTCAATTGGTTTCCAATCAAATGCCGCAACCAATTGTGCAATTGTCAAATTGCCTGGGATGCGCCCCTGCAGACACGACGCTAATTTATGCTTTTGTGTTACCAATTTCGCTACTGCATTCGCCTGCTCTGCATATGCAATACGAGACTAGCCAGCCTTTCGAGCGGAAGTGCCAAGCCAGGGCGTGCCCATATAACATGTGAGTGTGTGTGTGTGTGTGTGAGTCGTTATACCCTGAACCCGTTGAGAATGGCTAAACCAGAGTTTAATAGTCTTGTGCAAATGTATGTGACAGAAGGCGGTATATATATATATTAAATACATATTATTGGTTAACATTCATTTGCAGATAAGTTTTATTTCTAACTGTCGATAGTCCGATACCAAATTCGATAAGTATCGTTTTCGTGCAGGTTTCGAGCACATCGGAAAGACTATAGAAGCCAAAAGTAAGTTCAAATCTTAGCATTTCATTTCCTCTTCAAGATTAGAAAGTTTCCTTAAGATTGGGCAATCTACAGGCCACAAACTTATTCTGGTTTGAAATTGCTATGTACAGGATAACCCACAGTCGAGCACTTTTTTTGTTGCGCTTGTTTGGTTTAGTACAGCACTTACCCCGCATTGGTCAGCATTGACAGGAGCGTGTTTTGCACACTGTTGGCATCTAGGACACCCTCGTCGACTAGGCGGACCAGTGTCTGACAGCTCATCAGGCTGAGTTGCATGTGCTCGTGCTTACATTGGGTTTTAAGAAACTCGATTTCCTTGATTTGGTTCTCGGCCACCTGCTTTTCCTTGGCCTCAACGATTTTGTTGTAGATCTTCTCTAGACAAGCTGCTAGCTTCACCACCGAACTACTCAGTTTTATGCTGCTAAAGTCCTCCATGACAGCGCCGTTTTAGCTGAAACGGGAACGGGTGATATGTCAATTAAACAGGACAACTTCAACAGCAAAACTTCTAATTCGAATGTGGATATTAATTCCTTCGAGCACACACACACAACAGGAACACGATTTATTGTTTGTTTGGGCACCACAAGTAGCCCACTTTCAAATTGTGCGACGCGCGTGTCCTTTCGCCAGCTCGGTTGCCAGTCGAATAATGCGGCGCCGTTTTTTGAACTCTTCGAAGGTACAAAAGAAAACAAATTTCCACGTTGCTCACCTTCGCTTTTTGGCAACAGTATGAAATCTGTGCGCGTGCTCTCAAAACCTTACGCTGTCCAGCTGCGTGCAATTCATTTAATATCGTTTGTGGTTGTATGTTGTTTAAAAGTGTGTTGGCTTGGTTTTATTTAATTGTTTGTGAAATAAATATTTTTAAAGCGGCACGATTTCAATTGTAAACAAACTTTAAGGTGAGCGTAGTAGCGCAATATTGAGCAACGTTAACGCAAAAATGAGCATCTAAATCAAAAACAGCTGGTAAAGCACACACAGTCAACGTAAGCGCAATAATCAGCAACGTAAACGCAAAATCAGCAAGGCGACAATTAACGTTAGGGATATTTAAATAAAGTTGAGTTCATATTTGGCTGTGCTCAGTTTAGAGAGCTGCGAAGCTTAAATTTGAAAATAATAAACATAATAAATTAAATGTTGTATTCTATTGTAATGTTTTAAATATTAAGACAAGAAGCCTAAATTTATTTTCTTTTAGCAAATGGTGCAGTATCATACTGACAAATTTAATTTACATTTTTGTTGCAGTACTTAGGACTTTAATGCACTTAGGAAGAGTTTATTCAAGCATTTCTTCATAAAAAGCAGCGCGTGTTTGCACTGAGTTGTACTTAATTCTAGAGTTGATTTATATTATGCTTAGTTAAGCTGCACGACTTTTTTGCTGCTCTCTCAGTTAATCGACTTTATGCATTTTTGTAAAGCGCCTTGCCGTGAAATAAAATTAATTACGCTGCTGCAGCCATAAAAACGTAAACAGCAAAAAGGCAAAGGATTCAAAGCAGAACGAGGAGAGATAAAAAGATAACCAAATCGTATAAATGTGAGTTGGCGTATAAAAGCTGAAAGTTGCGTCCTGACCTGTGACCCAAAGAATTCACCGGAACTTAGCATAAAAAATAAGCATGGAAAATATTAACTGCAATCGCTCATTGCGCGGCCAAACCAAAGGCAACAGCTCAAAGGTTGAAATAACAAAACCCAAGCCGAAGTCATCTCAACATCATTTCCGTTTCCTGGCAAAAGGTACTAGTAACTGTTGGATTTTTATTTTTTTATCTTCCCACCGTGTCTGGCCTTAACCGTGCTCTGGTTTGGCCGGGGATTTATGATTCTATTACGGCATCGCGCTGCATAGCTCAACCTGGGAAATGCGCCGTGAAAGTTTGAGCTTCCTTTTAAAGTTGCTTTTGTGCTTGTTGTTGGATTTTTTTTGATTTTTCTTCTGTTTAACTTTTCACATCTCATCGTGAGTAGCCGAAGTCCACAAAGAAACAAAGCGAGTCCCGATTTGCTCGCATCACTATCAAGGCCCAAAATAAAAATTCCTTCGGCCACAAGTGAAAAAAAGTTAATTTAAAATTTTGTTACATATTTTCAGTACGTTCTTTTTAGGCGCCTTGATAAACCCGGTTATCAGATGATGTCCGCATCATCAGACTTCAGCTGTTAATTCCTCATTTCGGCTTTCGTTACGGCCGCTTATTTAACATACAATTAATATGCTTATATTTATGAGGACAGGGGCTTTTTTATCTCATGCATACACATTTACCATCTATTTATATTCATTGAGCTAGCTTTTGGTGTTGTTGTCAAGGAAACACATTTGCGCCGTATTTTGATGCGAGCATAATTGAGTTACATGGAAATTTTAATATGATTATGTTAAATGGCTTAAAGGAACTATGCAAATAGTCCGAAAAGGACTTCCGTCAAATTTCAAATTTAATTAAAAAAATATTTGCTTGAAAATGTGAAATTACAACCTATTCATTATTGCCTTATAAATATAGCATGGCAATTAAATAAATCAAAGTAAAACATAATTTGAAGCTGGCCAAAATGTAGAAAGTTGAAATCGAGCATTACATTTTCACAGATTGTTGCTGGGCACATTAAAAGATTATTTTAATTGTTACTTCTGATGTTGTGTACTTAAATAACTTGTCACGCAGCAGCTCATTTAAATTTTCGAGTGCATTTGCATAAAATGTGTCACTCGCTTGTAAAGTACAAATACATATTACGGTCTACCTAGTTTATATGTGTGTGTGTGTGTGTTTTTGTGTTCATGAACTGTTTATGTTGGTGTTGATAAACTAAAGCCTTGCTGGCAACCGAATTTGCATATGGCTACAGTCTGCTGCCCTCGGGCCACAATCATATTGCCTCTCAATTAAGTGGTGTCGTCTTATTAATTATGCACAAATTTACCTTATTTCGACTTAATATGCTTTCGGCGTAAATAACCAAATATGTACAGACTCCACATGCATACATATATACATATTTATAATTACACAACAATTTCAAGATTAAAGCAACAGCAGCTGGGCAACTTAAATGAAAACCAAAACTTCTGATGCGAAGTTTTTGGCGCTTCTAAGGTGCTCAACAAAGGCGCGGGGGCGGGAGTCTGGGGGGCATGGTCCGTGTGTACCTAGCAAATATGAATATTTATGCTCAACGGTTTGCACTCAATTTTCCACAAACTCGGGCAATGAATATTTATAAATATGCCACGTCAGCCGTTGAGTGAGTGAATGAGTTGGTTAGCTGCTTTCAGCTAGTGGGTTGTACCGCCAAAATAGGTGCTTAAATTTAAGTTAGTTCGATGTAGTGTTTGTATTTGTAAGCGGCTTGCGAATATCCGCTTGGCAAATTGCGAAATCAACTGTTCATCTTACAATTAATTACCGTAAAGTTGCTAATTGGATTAAACTCAAAATCCATAACAATGCATCTGTAATAACGCTGGCTAACACTAAGTCCAATAAGTGTGCAGGTCTCACAATTGAAGGGGCAAATTCCCGGAAACGAACCAAATGTGGATTGAAATGTATTCGCAATGCAAACGATAATCGGATTTGGCAACGGCATACGGCATACTTTTGTTGCGCAGTGTAAGGGCCTTAACAACCCAAACAGCTTGCAGTTTTCAAGCTCGATTTGTGTGTGGGGCGCAACGCATCACGCATACGCCATGATGTACCAACTTTCCAGTTGCCTACCTTTCAGCGCACACGAATTCGATACAGCAAGTGTGTGTGTGTGTGGGTGTGTGTGAGTGTGCGTATAAGTTGCCTTTTGCCTTGTTTTATTTCTTTTTAAAAAAATTTTTGGCCCTCGGCCAAAAGAATGAAAAAAAAATAACATTTTCTACGAAACAAAGCGCAAAAAACCTTTTCAATTTTCAACTGGCTATTTATTTTCTAAATTAGAAATTGTATGTATATATATATGTATAAACACATTGCTACTGTAAATATAATTTGTGCGGCACGTGCGTAAAATTTAATGCGACCTACAAATTGTGAATTGTGCGGCTCCGCTGTTAACCCTTGGCCCCCTTGACTCGGGCTTAAAACGCTGCGAATGCACTGAATACACAACTACACACATGTCTGCACACACACACACACACAGACATAGTCTTGCTTATATATATATAAACTTTGTCTTGGTTGCTATTTTTTTTTAGACTTTATGTTGATTTCTTGGCGCATTTCTTTTGTTTGTGTTTATCTGAGTTAGCTTTTGGATTTTTTTCATTGAATGTTTTTTTTTTGGTTTGAGGTCGTAGGTCAAGGGGCAGTTTTTTGCTGTTGGGCATCATTTGCAGCAGGCGCTAAATGGCAATAAATTGCAAGCGCAACATTAATTAAGAAATTCAAAGAGCAGCCACAAACCGCCGCATGGGCATTCACAAACTGGCTAAAACACACACACACACACTTATACTAATACACACACACATACGTTCTATGGCACATTCGCACTCGTGTAATGGCGACTTTTGTGCGGCAAAGGGTTAAAAGCATAAAAGCCCGAGGTGTTTAAGCATATTTACACAATACGTGCATGCACTGCATGTGTGTGTGTGTGTGTGTGTGTGTGTGTGTGTGTGTGTGTGTGTGCGAGAGTGTGTGTTAAGCATTCAAACATGTGCGGACCGTTACCCACTTCTTTGTCCCCGCACAAGTGCCTGTGGTTGCAGAGTGTGAAATATTTTGCTCTCTCTCTCACATCCTGCACACACACACACACACACATACATATACACCCTGTGTGTGTGTCCGCCATATCTTGTCTGAGGGTCTGGCCAGCAGCTCCTAAATAAACAAGTCCGTCGCTATGGCATTTCCTGTTTAAAGTTGACTTGAATTTTCGAGCACATTGTTCGTGCCAATATGTTTTCTGGACAATTCCTATTTGTAGATTCAACTTAGACCCAAGATAAAACTATTCCTCAGTTGTTGTTGTTGTTGTTGTTGCCGTGGTTTTGACTGTGCTGCTGTGGTTTTTGAGTTTATGGAGCGACCCTTTCAGCCTGTAACAGCACCCAACTAAAACTCAAATAAAATTGCTCATCTTAAATTAAATTAAAGGCACATAAATAGTGCAAACATTTGCATGCGGATTTGCATTTATTCGTGCGAACTTTCATTGAAACACCCATCTAGATGCTATTTTATTAACAGAACACACAAAGAGCGGCAGATATTTACGACTTAATTATATATATATATGTTTTTGATCTGAAGTCAGGCGTGTTAGCCCCAATTTTACTTTGGGATGTATGATTATGCAAAGATTTATTGTTTGTTAGTGAATAATATTTTACTTAAGTTAAGTTTGTTGTTAAGTAGTTTAAATAAAAGGTGATTATTGTTTTGTTGCTTGAAAATAGTTTTGTTTGCCATATTCAAAGGTTATTTGTCAGTTGTGCAAATATATAAAACAGGCACAAGGAGAAAGCTTTTAAACTTAATAAATTAAATAAACATAGTTGAGTCTTGTATGAGAAATTTGTTTAATTGTTATTAAATTCTGCTTCAGTTTGGCAGCTAAATATTTATTATTTGAATGTTAGTTTAAATATTTTAAATATGTGTCAAGCTTGTCGATAAGGTTGAGATATTGGTATAATTTAATATTAATTTATTAAATTGATTATTAATTTTGAACCCATGTTAGAAAACTTCTGTGGGTATTTTTAAAATTCAGTCTGAGTTGGTTATTAAATATTTTAAATATAATACACTGGTTAAGTATAAATGAGTTTTTTGATACTAAATGTAATTGGGCCTATGAATTTAATTATTTTTAAATTTTAATAAGTTTTCATTCATAATTTTTTTATTATTCCCATATCAGTAACTTTCCTCTGTTAATATCTCTACCTTAGAAAATTTACTTATTTTCCTCTGGTAATTATAATAAAATATATATATTTATTTTAATATTCATTTATATGTAAATTTTTTTTTTTTTATTTTCCCTTGTCTTTCTTAACAAGATTTTATTTTAACCAACAACTTTTTTATGCTTGCAAACTTTATTTTAATAATAATTTTTCTTTGTTTTTTTCTGCCCATGTCACAATTTTTGACAGCAGTTTTTTTTTTGTTTTTACTTGGCCCACAAAAACAACAACAAATGCATTTTATCCTTCTTTTTTTTTGCCAAAAAGTTGGCTTTATTGATTATATATGACATTAGGTATAAGCTAATACGATGCACAAACGGGATTAGCCCGTGAAAGGAGGCTGGGGCACGGCCTGGGGCACGACCTGGCCACCGAGCAACCCGTCCAAGCTCTGTTGCAGGGAACGCAAAATGCCAATGGGTATCTGTGGGGCGGGCATGAAGTGGATTATCAGTTAAAAAGTGCCGCAGGGTCGCTTCATTACTCACGTCCAGAGCTTTGCCGACGGGTCCATTCTGCTGGGCGACGAAGTGACTGTTCACAGCCGGAGGATTGCTGGCGACCACTTTGGAGTATTTGTGCGTTTGGACCAGCTTGGCGGAGCTTTTGGGCGTCACCTGTTGGAGCCGAGCAAAAACCAATTAGTTGCTATTTTCAAAAAAAAAACCAAAAGCCAACAAATTAAATTTTAGCTGCCACCGAAACAAATGCAAAAAAAAAAATACAAAACAATTTCAAACCCATGCAGAATTATTGAAAGAGCAGCCACAAAACGATTTAAATAAAACGTTGGTCAAATATTTTGACCCAAAAGCCAAAAGCTGTTGCTGCAGGCTGTCTGCCTGGACAGTGTGGGTGTATATATAGTGTGTGTGTGTGTGTTGTTGTTGTTGTGTCTGTGTCGCTTGGGAGCTCAACGTTTGTGTGTGTGTGTGTGTTCCTTTTTTTTTTTGAGTGTTACCTTCGTCGGCTCTTCAGAGTGCGACGACACTGTGTCCTTTTCGTCCTGCTGCGGTTGCTGCTCCTGGGGCTGCTGTTCGACGCCCACTTGCTGTACGTAAACAGTGCGCTGGCGTTGACGTGGGCGCTTCACACGTAGGCGTGGCCGCTTGACAATTATCAGCGGAGTTTGCTTTTGGCTGCCCAAATCGAACTCTGCGGCAGTTTTAACATCGCTTTCATTGATTTCGCTGCGGTCTGACTAACATGAACAAATTAGAGAGGATGCCAAACACACACGCACACACACACACACACACCTGATTTTTGCGGTGTGTGCTTAACTTAAATACACACAAACATTGACACACCTTTGTTTTGGCTTTTGCGGAGCGTTGGCCGCAAATTTTGCCAAAAAATTGTACATTGTCAATTTGGCGACAAACAAAAACATTCATTTAACATTCTTCGATAATTTGGCATTTAGCATTCCCTTCGGTTACTTTATGCAAATCAAATTGTTTTATTGCCTGCATAAAGATACCTAGTAAATTAAACATGTACATCAAGAATTGACAGAAGTCGCCTTTTATTTGATTAACCCTGAACTGTGTCTTATAATTCTTAAACATTTTTTATCACAGTTTTCTTTTTTTATGACTACCTTTTAGGTGATAAAAAAAAGGTCCTGTTTGGGCGGGGGTTAACATTTACAATAGTAATAAACCAACGACACAAAACGATACTAAAATCCGTTTTAAGAAGAAGTAGAATTAAGGCTATGACAATAGATTTATTGTATCTATATAAAAATGAGTTAACCTCTTAAACGTTCCATGAATAACTTTTTATAATAATTTTTAGACTTTAAGAAAATACTCAAAGAATTTTAAAGAGCTTTGCTGGGAAATATTCTTGAGTGGAAAGAAAATTCGAACTTAAGAAATATTTTTTAAGTAGTTCTAATAAAGTTATCTATAAAAGTTTAAATAGGGTCGTTTAAAAAAATCTCTTTAAAGAATGAACTTGTCTATAAATATTAGGCACAATATGAGCTGAAGAATGTGTTAATTAAACTTAGTTTAGCTGAGAATATTCACTGAATGTAGTCATGAGTTTATAGTTTAAACATAAAAATAATTTTTTACTTACATTTTGGGCAATCAGCGAATACTTCTTGGGCGGCTTAACCTTCTGCACATAGGTGGCCGGCGTGGGCACAATGGGCGGCAGGTCGGCGTTATCCGGGCCTGAGGTGACGTGCTGTGGACTGTGATGTATTGAGGAGCCGACCATCCTGCCGGGAATGTGCGCCTCGGAGCCGATGTAGCCGCGTTCGCCGACGCTGCCGCCGAGCAAAGCGCTGGCGCCGACGGCGTCGTTGGCCTGGGCAGCTGCATAGGCGCCGCCAGAGGTGCGACCTGAGTGGGAGAGGGGAAAGCTTTAAATGTTAATCAAACTGAAATCAATTAAGTCGGCAAATACCGTTAAGATTGCCGCCCAGGCCGGCGGCGGCACGCGATCCCCAAGGTGTGCCCGCGGAGGCGCTCAGTCCGCCGTGGGCGGCGTTGCCCGTCAGGAGTCCGCCCAGGCCGGCGTCCGCATGGAAGCCGGCAAAATTAACGCCCACCTTGCCGTCGCGCAATGTAATCAGCTAAGGCAGAGATTAGAGAAAGAGAGAGAGAGATGAGTTGGATAAAGTTGGTTACACACTGCGTATACTTAATGTTATTGAAAGTTGTGCTCTTTGTTTAGGCACGGCAAACTTTGACGGCCCGGGCCATTTTTCACAAATAGTAAAAGTTTTGAGCCCAAAACTTTTGTATGAACACCTTAAGAAAGGCAACAAGTTTCTGCCACGCAGAATTCTCGACACAGTGTCGACACTTCCCGCCTGCCCCATCTTAAGATCTAGTTGCCCCAAAACGTCAATCAATTTAAATTAGGTTTGCCAACTTTCTAATGAAACCAAAAAATACGAATGCTATTCTATTGAACACCTGCTTTACAACACTCAAAATACGCTGACCTTAAAAAAAAATAACTGTAAAATCTGTTCTTGGCCATAAATCTCAATCACTTGAAACAGGCACGAAAATTGTCTGATATAAACATTATTTTATGCTTCACTTTTAGTTTGTTATATTCAGTATTTCATTTAAGAGAGTTTTAGAATAATGAGATACTATAAAAACTTTTATCTTATTTTTTACAAATATTATTTTCATTATGAGTTTTCAGAACTTAAATTGATTTAAAAGGATTCTTTTTTTATTATATTTAGTAAAAAGTAAATGGGACTGTGCTTAAGATATTTTTTTGGGGGAAGATCATATAAAAAATATATATTATTTAAGCTCATAATCTAAATTATCCCTAAGTAATTAATTTATATATTATTATTATTATAATTATTATTATTTTTATTATTATTATTATTATTATTATTATTATTATTATTATTATTATTATTATTATTATTATTATTATTATTATTATT